>PVJH01002220.1:115577-176087 GCA_004026705.1 Nesogale talazaci | reverse complement strand
GTTGCATATCCTCTGGTCTAGTTGGCTTTGCAAGGTAGAATTAGGCTCATGATTTTTAAAAATAATATTGATGAAGGTATTATAATGGAAAGTACCAAACCTAGATGAATTAAAATAAAGTAAAAAAATTAAAATAGAATAAAATGAAATGAGAGCTCCACAGCTATGCCTTAGGACTCTCAGCAATTAGGGGGATCTGAAGCAGTAAAAGGAGAAAAATTAGGTTTTCAATACCTATAAAGAGTTACAGTCTGGAACTGTAAAATAAGAGTCTGTTGGTTTTTAAAATAATTTTATTGGGGACTCTTACAGCTCTAATCTCAATCCATCCATCCATCCATTGTGTCCAGCACATTTTAACTTTTGTTGCCATCATCATTTTCAAAATATTTTCTCTCTACTGGAGTCCTTGGTATTGGCTCCTCATTTTTTTTCTCGTATTGGCTCCTCATTTTTTTTCTCTTCCTCCCCCACTCTCCCTCCCTCATGAACCCTAGATAATTTATAAATTTTTTTTCCATGTCTTACACTGACTGATGTCTATCTTCACCCACTTTTCTGTTGTTCGTCCTTGCAGGAGGGAATTATACATACATCATTGTGATAGGTTCTCTTTCTCTCCCCCCCATTATTGGTCCTGAGGGGATTTATCCATCCTGGATTCCCTGTGTTTCCAGCTCGTATCTGTACCCATGTCCATGCTCTCCTCTAGTTGGATTTGTAAGGTAGATTTGGGGTCAGGAAAGTGGTGGGGGGGGGGCACAACATTAAAGAACTATAGAAAAGTTGTGTGCTTCATCAGTGCTACACTGCACTCTGACTGGCTCGTCACTTCCTCGTCACTTCCTTCTGAGATGGGACGTCCCATGGTCTACAGATGAGCTTTGCATCTTCACTTACACTCCCCCTTATTCACATTGATCTGGTTTTGTGTTCAGGGTCTTTCATGCCTGATACCTGAACCCATTGACACCTCATGATCACACAGGCTGGTTTGCCTCTTCCATGTGGACTTTGTGACTTCTCGATCTAGATGGCCGCTTATTTATTTTCAAGCCTTTAAGATCCCAGATGCTATATCTTTTGATAGCTGGGCACTTTCGGTTTTCTTCACCACATTTGCTTGTGCGCCCATTTTGTCTTCCGTGATTGTGTCGGGAAGCTGAGCATCACGGAATGCCCAGTTATTAGAAGAAAGAGTTCTTGTATTGAGAGAGTAGTTAAGTAGAAGCCCAGTGTCTGTCTGTTACCTTAATACTTAACATATAATTATATGTGCATAGATCTATTTTCCTATAGTTAAAGACTGTTCTATTCAGTCCTACTGGATCACTAAAAGTCAGAATTGACTTGATGTCAGTGAGTTTGTATGTTTGTTCTTTGAGCAGGAAACAAATGAGTAAGTGCTATTTGTGTGAAACCCAAAAGGTTGGATCTACTCTGTCCTATATGGTTGTTATAAATTAGACTGGATTTCATGGCAGTGGGTTAGGTTAGGGTTTCCAAGATCTTTGTGGAAACAGGCAGTCTTGTCTTTATCTCAAATAGCATCTAGTAGCTTTAAATCATGAGCTTTTTGGTTATCAGATCAATAATTAACCTACTGTGTCACTATTGTTCCATTCTCAAGGAAGTTTCTTTTGGCAGAGTGGTCCAATTTAAGAGATAATAACCATAGGTAGACCTTGATAGATTAGAGAATGATAGCTCAGGACTACACAGACTGAAGAGAAGATGGCTACTTCCAGGAATTAAAATGGCTGAAGCGAAAACCATACTCCAAGTCCAAGACAGAGAAGAGGCTTCGTAAATACTCCAGCGCTTGTCAAAAAGCTCGGCCTAGACCCTGATCACCACAAAAGGCTCCAACATTTTATAATACGACTTCAATCCACCAATGAACAAAAAAAGGTTGTTTCATTCAATCGTCTTTTCTACCAAGTTTACAAAGCCCAAACTATTGTGGTCAGTATGCGAATTCTTGAGAAGATTGTGGTATACAAGAAATGTGCATTTCAAAATTCATTCTTACAAGTGCAAATTAAGTTTACTTGTTTTTATAGACTCATTGTTCCAGAAGGATTTTCAATAAGGCATTTAGTGCTGTCCTTTTACTTCAGTCTGGAGAGCAATTAAACTATTTAAAGCAAGGCAATTATACATTATGGATCTCCTGATGGGGTATGGAACCTATGATTTAGCCTACACACCACACAATAGAAACTTAATCTGATCAGGTTTGAGACTTACTTGCCAATGTGCAGAAAAGGGCCAGTGAAACATGTTACTAGTTCATGAGCTAATATTTTTTCACCTATGTATCTGTAAGGAGACCTGGCAGTGGATCAGCTAAGTTCTCTGCTGCTAACCAAACAATCAGATCTCCGAGGTGTGGTAGTCTGCCTGCTTAATAACTTAGGGGAAGTTCTACTACTCTGTCCTATGGGGTTAATAGATATTAGAACCCATTCAAGGGCCATGAATGAGAGTGATTGAGTGAAGAAATAGTACCTACTGATGTGTTCCTGTACATGTCTCCAACTCCATGTCCAATGACCCCATGCTAGTCGATTAAAGTTGGTCTTGGTGGTAACATCTACACTAGAGATAATACTAGATCATACTAGAGTATGATAAACCAAGACTGTCATTTCCTAAGAACTGGCTGTTGAAAATTAACTAGCACATCACTGGCTTAGCCAATGCCCCCCAAATGCCCATAATATAAAGCATCCTACAAAAAAAATTAACTATATAATACAGGAGAAGTCAGAGAAGAAACCAGCAACACTCTTAATCTTCACAAATCTTAGAAAAACATAAAACCATTTTGTCAGAACCTTTCCTAAGGTCATAGGATCAGTGTGAAGGGCCCTGAAGCCTAATCTCTATTAGCTTTGAGTCTTACTCTTATGGGTCATACAGTACTTGTTCAAGGGTCAGCCCCTCAGGCTGAGCCCCAGGGGTGTAGTGGTTGTGTGCAGGACTGCGGCCGGTTGGCAGTTCAAATCCAGCAGCAGCTCTCCAGGAGAAATGGCTGGGCCTCCTACTCCCACCAGGGCAGGGATGCCCACAAAAAAATCAAGGGTCAACTCCTCAGAATGAATGTCTTATCACCTCAGATAATCACACTCCCTTACCCTTCTCTGCTCCCCAATTGTTTTATTTTTCTTCAAATGACTTACTACCAATTAAGATCATATTATAATAAATAATGAATTTAAGCTCTATGATGAGAGAGCCTGTCCCATTTTGTTGAATGCAAAATCTTGGTACGCATTTAACTAATATGTGGTGAATGAGTGAAAAACCATATGCAATGACATGAAAGGATAGCCAAAAGTCAGTGGTAAGTGGGGGAAAAAATCAGAGGAAGAGATAAGTAATGTGTTCTATCTAATAGATAAATACAATGAGAGAAGGTGTAGGAGCAGAAAGAGCCACATGAAGCAAAGGTAGGTGAAGGGAAGAAGAAAAGAAAAAAGAAAGTCAAGAAAAAATCTCACATAGACTTAGAAAACCATCTGAAATATGCATCAAACCATTAGCAGTGGTTACACTGGAGAGTAGGATGAAAGGGAGACAAGAACTTCCATTTTTAATCTTTTATACGCATCTGTATTTTTTGCATTTTTTCCAACAAGGAAGCACTACTTAGAAAATTTCCAAACCAATATTTTGTAACAAATTAAAGCACTAAATCCCTCATAAAAATAAAAACACTGACACACTCAAACAAGAGAAAGGCTCATGTAATCTCTGCGTTTTCATTTTGAAAGAAACATCAACCACAAAGAGGGCAAGTTTACAAAGAAATAAAACTAAAATACACTGAATAAATGATTGAAGAGACAAACTAGCCAATAAAACCACCAACATTTCTTAACCGAGTGGACTTTAAAAATTATTTGTGAGAATGCACCCTCCTGTCCTTCAGCCAGCAGCAATGCAGATATAAAAGTGCACGTCAGGGAGAAGATAGTATTTCCATTTGACATGCCTATTGTATGGGAGAATCAAGTCCATGTCTGACATTCAGGTGGCCAAATTTTTAAATGGCATCCTATTGACTCCTTTTTAAAAGATTACCCTTTTATGAAAGTATAGGGTATTTGGAACTTTTTTCCCCCAAAAAGGAATATAGTGTCTAGGTTTGCTTAGGACTTCTATAAGAGAGTAGAGATTGTTTTCTTAAGTGTTCAGCCATAAGTAAAGGTAACCAAAAACCAAACTCGCTGCCTTTGCGCTGATGCCAGCTTGCGGCAACAGTGAGTGTCCAACCCTGTAACTGCGTACAGCCGTAGAAAAACCCATTCTTCTCCAAGACGTGCTAGGTGGTTTCGAGCTGCTGATCTTGTTGTCATGAGCCCAACTTGGAAGCCACTATGTCAGTGGGGCTCCGGAATAAAGGCAAGAATTGCCACGAACTTTTCCCAGGCCCAAAAGACTAAAGGGCACACAGAAGTACAGGGAGATCCACAATCAGACGCATCACCTGGCTAGCACCATGTCAGAGAAGTAAGGCTATCTGCAGAGTAAGTCTTCATCATCAGAATGTGATGAGATGATGAAACTCTGAGGGATATATTCCCTCTTTTTGTAATAGATAGCAGTAGTCCAGCACAAGCATCTTAGTCCTCACTTGGCAAAAGTTTAACATTACTCCACCTCCCACCCATACACCCCTCTATCTTGTCTGTCTTCAACAGCCACCTTAAGCTCTTTTTCTCACCGGTGAAAATGTCGAATGTCATTTTAAAATAATTCTACGGGGGGGGGGGGGGGGCCGGAATAAGCAAGCAAATGAAACTTTTGAAAACATCATGTCTAGTACAAGAGGACTTCAAAGGCGGTAGAATAAGGGAATTGAAACATCATAGAATTTCCCCCTTGGACTTTTTGAAGACACGTCATGTAGGAAAGGCTAGGAATAAAGACCTGATGATCTACTTGTAAAAATTATCCAATAAAAAGTCTTATAGGACATAACAATATTTCCCAATATAGTGCTGGTGTCTGTAATAATGACCTCAAACATATCAGGAAGATGTTGAAGAACTGGGCCATATTTTGTTCTGTTGAAAGGATTTGCCATGAGTCACATTTAACTCAATGGCACTTAATAATAACAAGTGTAGCTGTGTTAGTTCAGGTTGACTAGAGAAACAAATCCATCGACACTCTTATGTGTATAAGAAAGAGGCTTATTAATTATTATTATTCTGTCGTATGTTACCCTGCCTGACACCTCCCTCAGCCCACTCCCCCATGCCCGTCCTCCAGATAGGTCATATGTAGATCCTTGCAGTTGGTTCTGTCTCTACCCCATCTTCTCTCCACCCTCTGGTAGTTCCAATCTAACCACCGGCCTGAGGGGGCTCATCCATACTGATTTCCCCATATCTCCAGCCCCCCTCTCCACTAGTGTACCTTCTCCAGTCCATCCGGATGTGCAAGGTAGAGTTGGGATCATGATGGTTGGGGGGTATGGAGACCTCAGGAACTAGAGGAAACTTGTATGCATCATCACTGCCTGGCTGCACTCTGACTAGTCTGTCTCCTTCCCGTGGCTCCCCTGTAAAGGGGGTGGCCAATTACCCACCAGTGGGCCTTAGGTCCCCACCCTGCCCCTCCCCTCACTCGTAATGAAGTGATTCCTGTTCTTTGATGCTCGATATCTGCTCCCTTTGGCCCCTCTTGATCACACTTGATGTTGTACTTCTTCCCTGTGGACTTTGCTGTCTCCATGCTGAATGGCAACTCAGTTATCTTCAAGTCTTTGAGACTCTAGACATTCAATCATTTGGTATCTGGGCACCATCTTTTGTTTGCCTCTGTATCCATTTGTCTTCAGTGATATCGGGAGTTAATTGGTTCATTGATTTTGATTTTTGTTCTTTGACGCCTGGTGCCTGATTGTTTCAGCACCTCATGATCGCACAGGCAAGTGAGCTTCTTTTAATGGTGGATTTTGTTGCTCCTGAGCTAGATGACTACTTGTTTATGCTTAAGCCTTTAAGACTCCAGATGCTATATCTTTTGATAGCTGGGCACCATTAGCTTTCTTCACCACTCTTGCTCATGCTCCCACATGTCCTCAGTGGGCACCTTGGGGTGTGTGTGCACACATTGATATGTGTTCCCCTCTCCCCCTCCACCCCTGTTTGATGTCTATTGAGTAGACCTTTCACCACCATGTGGCCACGCTGGCTGTTGTGCTTCTTCTGTGTGGCTGTGGTCTCTTCTCAAGTGGATGATCTATTGTTTATCTTTAGGCTTTTAAGACTCCAGACAATATATCCTTTGATTGCTGAGCACCATCGTCTTTCTTCACCACATTTGCTTATGCACCCATTTTACTTCAGTGGTCATGTTGGGCCAGTGAGCCTCGAGGAATACCAGATTCATAGAACAAAGTGTTCTTGCATTGAGGGAGCATCAGGGTGAGGGCCCAAGGTCTACCTGCTGCCCTAATATTTGGGCTATAAATATGTTCTTAAATTTATTCCCACCTTATAACAGATAGTTGTATTTATGTATGGACATACCTATGTTAGACCTCTGCAAGTGCCCTTTTGCCTTCTAGCTCTTTCCTCTATTTCCTTCTGTCTCCTTCCTGTCCCACCATCTTGCTCCACCTTCATGGGTGTTTCAGTGTTTCCTCACAGAATCATTGTCCTTGCTTAATCCCGACCAGACCTCCCACCCCCTCCTTTCCATTGATTCCAGACCATTTGTTGCTCTCCCTCCCCCATCCATGTGTTTGTCCATGCCCCTTTCTCCTCCCCTCTCTTATGCCCCAGGAACCGTTGTTTGCCCAGTCCTTTCTGTGGCTCATAGCATCTCCAGAGGGATATAATCCTCTGAGCATCATGTGTCATCATGGAGCTTGGAGCAGCTCTCTTCCTCTTCCTCCCTTCGTGTCTTTATCCCTGTGTGGGATGCTGGCCCCTCCCCCAACCTGTTCTCTGCCACGCCCACTTCTAGAAGAGGATTCCATCTGACTCTGGTTGCTTCCAGCTCTGTAGTTCTCTCTTTTCTTGCATCCTTCCATGCATCCACGCTGTCCTACTGGTTGGGTGCTTTGTGGTAGGAACTGCTTGCCCACTCCAGTTTCTGTGGAGATAAGACCAGAACTGACACCAGGGGCTGGGGGAAAGGGCGGGTGTTTGGAGAATGATGACAGCAGCGGACGTGCGAGGGTTCTTGTCACAGTATGTTTATTTATGTATTGGAAAAATCATATACGAGGCCCTAATAAAATGATTTTTAATTTAAAAAAAGAAAGATAATGGTATTTCCCCATGAGAAAAAAAAAAAGAGAGAGATTTATATACAAGAGCAATTGAACATTGAGAAAACATCCCAGCCCAGTGCAGGTCATATTAACCCATATGTCCAATACCAATCTATAAGTCATCTTTAGGTTCACAAAGCACCTACAATGGTGTTGAATTCAGGAAGATCACAGGCCAGTAGGTTCAGAGTCTTGGGTGTCCAGTGGTGGCAGAAGCATCTCAGTGCGGGCAGGGGCCTCTCTTTGGCTTCTCAAGCATCACAGCATTGGAAGAAATGGCTTTTCCAGCTTCAAAGGTCTGGTTCCAACAGGGTCAGCTCAAGTGCCTTCTCCTCCGGGATGTCTCCCAGGGAGTCAGCATTGTGTCTTGTCATGAGAGTGTCTCCAAGGGATTGAGTGGCGAGTCCCTCACCTCCAAGGAGGAAATATGGCCGGATTTCTCAGAATTCTCAGGACAAAGCCAGGCCACATAGAGATCTCATTGGTTATCTCCAGATTGACAGACTAGACTCCACTCTTACATTGTTGTTGTTGTTGTTGTTGTTGTTGTTGTTGTTGTCGTTGTTGTTGTTGTTTTGGGGGGGGCATCACTGCTCTCCAGTGGTGGGAGTAGGAAGCCCAGCCCCACTGCTGGAATTGAACCTCCGTCCCAGTGGGCCGCAGTCCCATGCACAACCACTACGCCACCGGGGCTCAGCCCTCTTACATTCTTAATCCTCAAATTGGCACCAGATTAGGTGACTGCCACAGTAACTTTTAACATTAAGTCTGAGAGAATACTCAATAAATCAAGTATAAGAAAATCTAAACAGTCCAATGAGCCCACTTGAAACTACTGCATGGAGAAAAGAATTCAACAGAGCTAAACTTCATAAGAAATCACTGTAAGGAGATCACTGAAGATAAGGGTGCTGCATACAGTGAAGTGGTGAAGAAAGCAGATGGTGTCTGTCTCTCAATTGGAATAGTGTCTGGGGCGTTAATGGCTTTTATTCAAAAAAGCAGCCATCTAAGGGAGGAGCCAACATGGAAGAAGCACACCATCCAAAGAAGTTGATAGCAACAACCAAGTAAGGGGAAGGGAAAAGCATCAGAACTTAAATTGTGAGCACTCAATTTGTAGAAGGCTGTGGAGGCAACACAAAGTCCATTTGCAGTGTTTCTAATCAGAGTAAGCCTCTGGCAGATCCAGTCACAGACAAGGGACTCTCAAACAGCTTTACTAACAGAGATCATTGTAAAATTGATCATGGTGGATCAAACCGTGGTATCATATGACACCTGGTCAGTGGACCACCCTTGAATTTGCTCCAAGTTCAATTATTTCTTGCTTGTTCTACTGCAGAAATTTATTCTCTTGGTTTTTAAACATTATAAGGGGTTTTTTGTTTCTTACTCTTTATTTTTAATCGCTATATTATTAATAGTTTTCCTTTCTGTTTCTTTTTTTTACTCTTATTGTTTCCATTGTTTTCCGAATTTATGAAGCACAGAAGGAATAGATGCATAGAGACGGTGTTAGTCTGGGTAGGCAAGAGAAACAAATTCATACATGCATATGGATATAAGGATAAGGTTTATATATAAGCAGAATGGGACATTGAGAAAGCATCCCAACCCAGTCCAGTTCAAAGTCATAAATCCGATATTAGCCCATATGCCCAATACCAGTCTATAAAGTCGCCTTCTGACTCATGAAGTCACAGGCCAGTGGGTGCAGAATCCTGGCACTGTCCGGAGTTTCCCCATGGCTCCTCGCTCCCAGGGCTCAGGTCCATTAAAAGCATCCAGTGGTGGTAGAAGCAACTCAGTGCTGGCAGGTGTTTCCAGGTGGCTTCTCTAGCTTCAGAGGTCTGGTTTCATCAGGGTAAGGCCATGTGGCTTCTCCTCTGGCTTCTCCAACTCCTCGAATGCTGCCATTTTGTCTTGTCCATAATACTTCATCTCTGAGACTCACTCCCAACAACTGGGGAGATAGCGTCTCATCTTCACAACCGAAATATCATGAGATTTCCCAGAAGTCTCAGGAGAAAGTCAGGCTTACACAGAGGCCTCATTGGCTACTCAATGGCTATCTCCAGATTAATAGGTTAGACTCCACCCCTACATCTCAATCAAACAATTGGCATATCGAATACATAACCATCACAGAGACCATAACTGACACAATACGTTATTGGAGATGGAGGGTAGGAAAGGTGAGGGGGATTGAGGAGCAAACAATGAAGGCAGGAGCTGGGAGGGAGCACTAGAACTGGCCCCATAATGTACATACAACTCTTTTGAAAAATGATCTAACTATGGAAGTGTATGATGTATGGATTCATATGCTAAAAACTACTAAAACAAACAAACAAACAAAGAAATTGAACAATAGTTACCATGGGTAAAAGAAGAAGAGTGTTTGCATAGGACACATTGAGTTTATGTTAATGGTGGTAGAGGCATTTGGAAAAGGATATCAGTAATGGTCGCACACCCCGAAGCGTATACTCAATGGCAGTTAATTGTACATGTAGAAGTTTTTGTTTTGTTTTGTTTTTTTGGGGGGGGGGAGCATCACTGGACAATGTTTTATTGTCTATATCTTTCCTACAATTAAAAAATAATCGCACAAATAACTATGAGTACACAGAAGAAGAAAATGTTCTAAAATTGATTGTGGTAATGATGGTGCAACTTTTCTT
Organism: Nesogale talazaci; assembly: GCA_004026705.1. Classification (NCBI taxonomy): domain Eukaryota; kingdom Metazoa; phylum Chordata; class Mammalia; order Afrosoricida; family Tenrecidae; genus Nesogale; species Nesogale talazaci. The sequence continues at coordinate 166,103 of PVJH01002220.1, read as the reverse complement.
GATGTGATTGAACTACTGCATTGTAAGATATGTGGATGAAGTGCCAACAAAACTGCTAAAAGAAAAAGAAAAAGGGAGAAAAACATCCCGCCATGATGTGAGGGTCGCACAGAGCTAGATGGCTCTATTAAATGTCTGGTCAAGATTATTTTTCACCACCTTGGACTTGGCAGACCTTCACTGCAATCTCCAATCACTAAAGCCACCCAGCAACAATTTTTTTGGTAGGACCAAACAAAGCATCATGTATTACAGAGCAGGAATTAGAAGTCTTCAAATTAGAGGTTCTTTTTGCGAGAACCGTATGCAGCATATGTGTATATCTAGCCAATGAACATGAGATTGTATTGTATTTCTTTCCCCAATGCATTGTTGCCTTAAATAAGGCAGATTTTCCTTACAAAAGAAAAGAAAAGAAAATGCTTCCGGGGCATGTATTGATTTTTTTCAGCATGAACATTTTTATTAATGGTTGAGAATAAAAATCTGAACATTGAGGGCAAGAACAAAATCACAATGCAAGCTAATTGTATGCCAAACTTGTAGCCATTGAACTTGAAGCTAATTGTATGCCAATCTTGTAGCCAATGAAATTGAAGCATGGTGAAGACTTCCTTCTGTTGGTGTCTATAACCTTCTTCCCACGTTCTACGTATTGTTAAACAGAAATCTTTTTTTTCCACTATATATATTTAAAAACACACAGATAGCATTATGGCCCACAGAAAGACAAAGATAATCCTTCTTCTGGAATAGTTTATCTCCTTCTTTATAACCCTGCAAGAGAAGAAAAAAATGAGGAACTTCATGTTAAATCTTACCATAACCATTTTTTACAACCAACAAACTCATGGGCATCAAGTTAATTCTGGTTCTTGGAAACCCTATGGGTCAGCATAGAACTGTCCCCACAGGGTTTCGAAGATGGTAAATCTTTATGGAAGCAGAGAGTCATCTCTTTTCTCACAAAGCAACTGATGGGTTAGAATCACCTAGCTTGATGTTACCTGGATATCAAAAGATATAGCATCTGGGGTCTTAAAAGCTTGAAGATACACAAGCAGTCTTCTAGCTGAGAAGCAACAAAACTCACATGGAAGAAGAACACTAGCCTGTGTGATCATGTGGTATCCATTGGATTAGGTATCAGGTATCAAAGACCCAGAACAAAAACTTATATATGGGAATGAGGGGGGGGGAAGGGAGCAGAGACCTAAGCCTATCTGTTGACAATTGGCTATCCCCTCACAGAAGAGTCACAAGGAAGAGACATCAGTGTGCAGTATAGCACCAATGAAACATACGAATTTCCTCAAATTCTTTAATGCTTCCTCCCACTCCCACTATCATGACCCCAATTCTATCTTACTAATCTGGCTAGACTAGAGCGTGTACATGGGTACACATAAGAACTTGAAGCACAGGGAATCCAGGTCAGATAAACCCCTCAGGAACAATAATGAGAATAATGATACCAGGAGGGTAGTGGGAAGGTGAGGGGGAAAAGAGGGGACCTATCACAATGATTGACATATAGTCCCTTCCCAGGGGAGCCAGCAACAGGAATGAAGGGAGGCAGCAATCAGTGTAAGACATGAAAAAAAAAATTATCAAGGGATCATGAGAGAGGGGTGGGGGAATGAGCTGATACTGGGAGCTCAAGTAGAAAGACAATGTTTGGAAATGATGATGGCAACATATGTACAAATGTGCCTGACACCACAGATGGATGGATGGATTGTGATAGAGGTGGAAGAACCCCCAGTAAAATGATTTTTTTTAAATCACGTAGCTTTCTATTAGCAACTCAGAGCTAATACTGGACACTGCTATAGTAGGGACCCTTTGGCCATGTCTTAGGGCAGGAAGATTCTGGAGAAATCTTCTGGAAAGTATCTTCCATATTCAATAACACAAATAACATTTTAGGGGCTAAGAGTTCACTTCATCTAATTAGGTCAGGATGATCAGTCTCCCCCTCCACCCCACCCCCACCCCCGTCCCGCCCTAAATTGACTTGCCTAAGGGATTTAGCCTTTGTTATTGGAACATAAATTCTAGACTCTGAAAAAGGTCACTTGGCTCAGCAGGGCTGATACTTTCAAGCTCCTTCTAGCTCCCTATCGTTTCTGCATTTACAGGTTCATCTATTCATCTCTTGAAAAAAATAAAATGATGTTTCTGCCTTCTCTCGAGTTGTTTGGCAACTGCTTATTTGTGCTGTTTATCTTCCAGGTGAGAGCATTTAAGCAATAGCATCTTTCTTCTCCTACAGTCCTATTTGTATAGGTCAGATTGGTTTCTATACTGTGAGCATGGAGAGCTTAATTGGAACAATATTATTATCCTTCACCATTTACCAAAATACGTTAGGCATCTATAAAGTGTCATTTTCCTCAGAAAGAATAAGCTGCTTCCTTATTAAGTCCTTTGAAAAAAACAGAAATAGTTATTCCTTTGGTGCTAGCAAGACGTTTTGCTGAATTGCTTTTAAAATAAAAGAACAGAAGAGACACAATGGACTGAACGTTTTATTCTAAAACAACCTCCAGAAGTGAAAACCTGGAAAAAATGACCAAGTTAGTTTAAGGATTCATCCATTTCAGAGGAAGGGAATATTGAAACCACACAGGAAGATATTTGTAAGTGGTCAAGATCTGCCCATCTGTGACCTTGATATGTGAATTTCTCTTGTCCCTTTTCTCCATAAGGAAGTCTCTGAGTATCACCAATGGTTACATGATCAAGTACTCATTGGAAAATTGAAGATTCAAGTACACCAAGGCTCCCCAAAAGAAAATGTGGCCATCTACATTTGAAAATTCAGACATTGCAGATCTACTCTGAGATGCATAGGAGCACTGTAAGTCATAATCAACTTGATGGCAGTTGATTTCTCTATAAACCCAATCTCCAAATTCCTGCACCTATTCAGTCTGTTCTAGAGACTTTAATGCTGTTCTCAGTAAAGATGGAGCCAGCTCTGGTGTAGCCATACCTCTAAGCTCCCTCTCCTATGAATTTTAGTCAGAAATTTTACAGAAATCTCACCTTCTCAAGATCAAAATTAATTAAAATGGTTGTTTTGTTATTCCTTTTCCATTGATTAGAATCATCTCAATCTCATTTCCAATCCATCTCAACTTCATTTGAAAGCAGATTTTAGGGCTGAGCCCTGGTGGCGTAAGTGGTTGAGTGCGGGACTGCAGCCCGTGGGCTTGGCGGTTCAAATCCAGCGGTGGTTCTCAGGAACAGCACTGGGTAGCGCCCACGACCACCAGAGGCAGTGATGCCCACAAAAAACAAAAAAAAAAGGAAAAGAGATTTTATCATCACACCCCAAAGTACTACATCTTCCTCAGTTTTCCCATTTTGTTCCTCAGTGACAGTATTTTTCTTTTAGCCTCTGGGCTTTATACCATCTAGCTGTTTTACCCTGCTTCACTTCTTATCTTCTGCATAAAGCATCCTGTTCATTCTTTTATTTAAATCTATGATATTGTTCAGATTTTAGTCCTGCCTTTAGGTCTCTATAGCCAGTGCCTAACTCTAGAGACCTGTTTATTTAGTCATTTTATTGACATTTAATTCATGTACCATATTATTCAATGGCTTAGATATAGTAAAAAGAGTTGTGCAATCATCACCATAATCAACTTTAGAACATTTTATCTATTCTTGCACCCACTGTTCTTATCTCCACATTATCACATAACCCTAAAGAATTATTACTCCAGTAATAAAACACATAAAAAAACTAATATAATCAAAAAATAATATAAACTAGAAAAAAATTTAAGTGGCCAAAAAGGAAAATGAGATTGCGTTAAATTATAATTTAAGGATATCTGCAGTAATCCACTTTCCAATAAATCTGCCTGAGGGCAATACTGCTGACATTCCCAATCTGAGAGAGATCACTGGAGACTTAATCTATATTGGGACTCTGCAAATAGACACAGAACTTTCACTGTCATCTGTAAACCAGGTTCTGAAAATTTAAGCTCTGATACAATTCCCTCCTCTGATCTTTGGTTTTACTATTTAAAGTCCTTGGATCACATCGCTTGGTGTGCTTTTTCTGTGTGGACTTAGTTGACATCTCACTTAGATAGTTGCGTGTTTTAAGTCAAATCTTTAAAATCAAAAGTGCTAATCTTTGAGAGCCAAACATCATCTAATTTCTTAGTTATAGCACTCAGTTATAACACCCATATCTTCAGTGATCATTTCATGAGTGCAAGTATCGCAAACTCTAGATATTCTTCATATCTATATTATTGAAATTTTAACTTAGTAGAACACATCTACCTGCATCTACCTCCTCTGTTATAACATTTTTCATCCCATCATATCCTATGAGGTCAACTTTACATTACTACAATGCCATTTTCTTTATCCCACTTGCTAGAAGTCTCCAACCTGTTTTAAGCATGCACAGTGATAACAAGACCAACAACCATCCATGGAGCAGAGCATCTGCTCCACACATTCTAGGCACTATCCAACTTGCTTTATGTACATTAAATTTAATCTCCTCTACTACCCTGAAAGATAAATTTTGTTATTCCTCTTTTTAATAGAGAGAAAATAATCATTATCATGGCTATTTAAATTTTCTAGTAATTAATAGAGCTAGAAATAGAACTCTGACCAATTTAATTTCCAAATACATGCATTTTCCAGATGGTGATGTCCCTGATTGCCTAATGAATCTATACAAACTCTTCCTGCTTGCATACTGAATAGTCTCATCATCTGTTCTGCCATACCTCCTGTGTCACCACAAACTTGGACTCCAAAGACAGTGATTAAGGCTGTGCTCTGTAATCAGCTTGCAATCAGTTTAGGTTCTCATTTCCTGAGTCACCCGTGTGGAGCTCCATGATCTCCCACCCCAGCACCAGCACCTTACCTTTCTGCACACCAGCTTTCACATAAATCTTAACAATAGCACACTCATCTCAAAGAAATACCTGTCTGATTAAGTAGAATAATGTGACTCTTCAGGTCAATTTCCACCCCTTTTGTCCATCACAGATGATCTTCAGTCTCCTTTCAACTTATGAAGCCCCAATAACTCTAACACTATTGTCTAGTGGTTAATTGCATCTCACCATGAATTATCTGTAGAAAATGCTTCCTGATCTTACCTGCATGCTCTTACAAATATATGCCAATTATCTTGTTTTTATTAAATAGTATCTTATGTTGTTTTTTTTTCTTTATTTTTTTATCAAATGCTTTTATTTACATCTCTTATCACAATCCAAACATTCATCCATTATGTCAAACACATTTGCACATATGCTGCTATTATCATTTTCAAAGCATTCTCTTTCTACTTGAGCCCTTGATAATCAGCTCCTCATTTTTCCTCTCCCTCCCCCCCACCTATCCTCACTCATGAATCCTTGATAAGTTATGGATTATTATTTTCATATCTTACATTGTCTTCTGTCACCCTTCACCCATTTTTCCGTTGTTCGTTTCCCCGGGGGGGGGGGGGCGGGGTGTTAGATGTTGATCCTTGTGATGGATTCCCCCTTTCTTTCTCCACCCTCTAATAATCCTCCTGGTCTCTGTTCTCATTGTTGGCCCTGGGGGGTTTATCTAGTCTGGATTCCCTGTGTTGTAGGCTCTTCACTGTAGCAGTGTGCATGTTCTGGCATAATCCAATTTGTAAGGTAGAGTTGATATCATGATAGTGGAGTGAAGGAACTAGAGGGAAGAACAAGAGAACTAAAGGGAAATTGAGTATTTCATAAGTGCTGTACTGCACTATGACTGGCTTTTCTCTTCCTTGTGACCCTTCTGTGAAGGGATGTCTAATTGTCTACAGATGGGCTTTAGGTCCCCACTCCATTCCTTGTCCCCAAACCCTACCCCTCAATTCACATTGGGTATGATTTTGTTCCTGGTCTTAGATACCTGATACCTGATCCCATTAATACCTCATGAGCACACAGGCTGGTGTGCCTCTTTCATGTGGGTTTTGTTTCTTCTCAGCTGGATAGCTGCCTGTTTATTTTCAAACCTTTAAGACCACAGATGCTATATCCTTTGATAGCCGAGCACCATCAGCTTTCTTCACCACATTTGCTTATACATCCATTTTATCTTCAGTGATTGTGTCAGGAAGGTGAACATCACAGAATGCCGGATTATTAGAACAAAGTATTCTTGTGTTGATGGAGTTCTGGAGTAGAGGCCCACTTTCCATCTACAACCTTAATTCTTAATATATAGCTATAAGTACATAGATCTATTTCTCTCTCATTATATATAAATATATTTACATATGTGCATGCCTGTATTTAGAACTCTATAAATGCCGTTTACCTCCTGGTTCTTTCCTCTGTTTCCTTTTACTTTTCTCTTTCCCTCCAACATGTTCAGCATTTATGTGGGTTTAATAATTCCTCAGTGCTATATTGCCCTTGATTAAGCCCCACCAGGCATCCTATACCCTTCTCTTCATTTTTTTGTTTGTTTCTATGGAGTATGTGTCTTCTCTAAAATGCATATTTCACCATAAAAGCTGGTGCAGAGCACAAAATACTTAGGCCTCAAGTTAAAGGCTTTGGATTTATAATCCATAAATGATCATTCACTAATCATAACATCAAGGGCATTTCATTCCTCCTCTTTGCTGTGGTCAAATTCTTTCTCTAAATTCTAATCATGTCCAATATGGATCCTAAAATCTCCATCCTGTAACACTGGAAATTTGCCTATTCGTTCATGATTAGCAAAAGAAACTTAAGAATCTTGGTGTTACAGTGGGTAAGCATCAGGCTGCTAGTCAAAAAGTCAGTGATTCAAACCCATCAGCCACTCTGTAGGAGAAATAAGTTGCAGTTTGCTTCCATAAAATATTGACAGTTTTGGAAACTGTTTCAGTCAGTTCTAGTCTGTTTATAGGATCACTTTGAGTTAGAATTGACTTGACAGCAATGGCTTGCTTTATTTCTCGACTAGAGAGTTAAACTCCAGACTGGTTAAAGGAGGAGGAACTGAGAGGTAACAAAACAAAATGGAACCACAGCAAACGACAGAGATAGAATATTCAGAACCTGGCTGTTTTCCCTTATCATTTCAAGTAAGTAAGAGTATCCATTCTGGAGCTAGGCTACCAGGGTCCGAGTCCTGACTGTGAAATGAGGATAACCATAAAGTTGTTATCAATGGCACAGTTCCCTGGAAAACCAACGACAGGGAAAGAGAAATATGTGCAGGCAATTGTCCCTGGGAAGGCACGAGGAAAGTAGTGGGGGAAACAAAATTGAGCAGAAAGAGAAGTTGCAATAGAGGCCTTAATGGCTCCCACACATCACTCTGAAGCTGGAATGAGTGGTCAGCCATGTCCGGAATGGAGGCAAGTCTGCCAGACCTTTGCATCCTTGGCTTGACCAGGGGCTGGAGGCAGGCCACGCCTACAAAAGAATGTAACCTTGAGCAAGGCAGCTCCTTTCTGCCGAGAACACTTTCTAGCAAGAGACTCAGCAGTCATCAGTGCAGGCAACAAGAGGACAAAGAATGCTTTGTTTTATAAGAGGGACTCCGCAACACCTCCCAGCATCCACTGCAGCTGGTGTGAGAAGTAAAGGGATTAGTAGCTACAAAGCCCACTTAGGACAGTGTCTGGTATATTTTATAGCCCAAAATAAATGCTAACTATTACGATCACTCTCATGGTCCAGTAGGTCTTTGGGGCTTTATTGGAAGGGTTCTTGACTGAAATTTGGAAAGAGGGATATCAATATTTTTTCTCCTATTGCAACGCAAAACTCTGCAAATAGTTGTGCATGTGTCTGCTTACTTATGGGTTTGTTTATATGTGTCATATAATGCCTTAGCTTGCTGTACTTCAAGTGTTTTTCTCCATATTGTCTGTCACAGTGGAAAACAAAAAGAAGAGTCTGCCTAGCTAAACATGGTCATCCACCAACATACACCAGAATAATCTCTGACTTTCAAGTGTAACTTGATACAGATAGCCCTGAAGAAAAAGATGAAATGCTTTAAACATCATAAAAATTAAAGGCACTCTTGAAATCCCACTAGTAGTAGAATGTGGCAAATCCCTGAATGGGTATACTCTTCAACTACACTTAGGGGTTTCTACATTCTCTTGGAAATATTCCCAAAGCACTTCTTTCCTCATCCTGAGTCCTGTGTTTTCTGAGAGCTATCATTGCAAGGACTCTGATACAGACACAGAGAGACCACACTTTAAACTTAGAAGAAGGGCTGAGCCCCGGTGGTGTAGTAGTTGTGTGCGGGACTGCGGCCCACTGGGATGGAGGTTCAATTCCAGCTCCACAGGGGCAAAGGCTGGGCCTCCTACTCCCACCACCCCAGGGCAATGATGTCCTAAAACCACCCCCCAAAAAAAAAACTTAGAAGAAAATGTCATCTGTATATCGCTAGGCTTCAAAATAGTGCAATCCTGTGATTGACAATGTCTAAGTACATGAAAAGGAGTTCAGGTGGAGCAACAGGTCAAACACTCAGTTGCTAACTGAAAGGTTGGCTGTTTGAACCCACTTATGGCTCTGATGTTAAGCAACAACAACACCTTGACATTCTGCTCTGTGAGGAGAAAGAGAAAGGAGTGGGGGGGGTGACAGCCCCATCCATTGCTGTCCAGTCAATCCCTCATCCTCACCATATAGGACAGAGTCGAAGTGCCCCAGGGGGATTTCAAGATGGCAGTTTTTACAAAAGGAGATTGATGACAATCTTTCTCCACAAAAGAGACTGACATCCCAGTTATCAGCTGAGCATTAAACCACTGCATCACTAGGAAACCCTAGGCTGTGGCTCTACGTTGTCTATAAGTCACTATTCGTTGAAATTGATAACTTAAAACAAGGAATTCAGTAGCATCCCTGAATTAATTTATTGGTCTCGTTGTTACGTGTCATTGAGTCTGTTCCAATGTGTGTGTGTGTGTGTGTGTGTGTGTTGTGAGGTGCCTTTGAATCAGATCTGACCCATAGGAACCTTATGCACAATAAAATGAAACAGCCCAACCCTGTGCCATCCTTACCATTTTTCCTGTCTGGAGCCATTGTTGTAGCCACTATGTCAGTCCATTTCCTGAAGAGCCTTCCTCTTTTTCATGGTCCTCTATTTTACCCAAACATGCTGTCCTTCCCCAGGAACTCATATGTCCTGACAACATGTCCAAAGTATGGAAGATGAAGTCTGGTCAAACTAACTTCTAAGGTGCATTCTGGCCATAGTTCTTCTAAGACAGACTTGTTTGTCCTGTAGTATTCCATGGTGCTTTCAATATCCACACCACAATTCAAATGCATTGATTCTTTTTCTGACTTCCAGATGCAATGTCCAACTTTTCAATTGCACATGAGGCAACTGAAAACACCCTATCTTGGGTCAGGGACACCTTTATCCTCATTGTGTAGAATAATTGTTATAGGTCTTATAGTCAGCTGGGTCGGTTCCTCCTGTTTGATTTTCATTAAAATTTTATTCATTTTTATTTGATCATTTATTTTTCCATATGAAACTTAATACCAATTTATCAAGTGTTATTGTGTATCCATGTTATATAAAGATTAATTTTGGAATTGACAGTTTATATAATTGTTCTCCATAAGCCTAACATACTTTATGCCTTTCAATAAAGTTTTATCTATATATATTTTTTAAAGTAACATCTTTTTTTAATACTTTGAACATTTCAAGAGATGTTGTGCAGCATATTTATCTAATGCAACTCATCTTTTGGTCCCTTAACTGCTGCTTCTAAGAACACTGATTGTGAAACTAAACAAGATGAAATTCTGGACTTCAATTTTTTCTCCATTTATTATTTTTTATTTTGGGGGGGCATCATTGCCCTGATGGGAGTAGGAAGCCCAGCCTTGCTCCTGGAGAGTTGCTGCTGGATTTGAACTGCCAACCCTGTGTGTGGGCTGCAGTCCCACACACAACCACTATGCCACCGAGGCTCAGCCCCTCTCCATTTATTGTGATGTAACCTATTGGTCCAATTGTCAGAGTGTGGGTCTTCTTGACACCACAGTGAAGGCTGCAATCCTTGATCTTCATCTGCAAATGCTTCAAGTCCCTCACATTCAGCAAGCGAGGTTATGCCTTCTGCATATTACAGAATAAGCCTGTTAATATGCCTTCCTCCTATCCTGATGCCATATTCTTCTTCATATATTCTTCTTCATATAAGTCAGTTTCTCTGAGTATTTGCTTAAGCACACAGATTGAATAAGCATGATGCGAGGATATGGCCCTGATGCACACCTTTCCTGATTTTAAACCATGCAGATTCCCTAGTTCTGTTTACACAACAACCTCTTGATCCATGTCAAAGTTCCACATGAGCACAAAGGAAGTGTTCTGGAATCCCCATTGTTCTCAAGGTTATGCATAGTGTGTTATGATCCATAGAGTTGAATGCCTTGGCACGGTCAATAAAATACAAGTAAGTATTGCTTTGGTATCCCCCACTTTCAGCCAAGATCTTTCTGGCCTCAGCAATGACAGCCCTTATTCCACATACTCTTCTGAATCTGACTTGAACCTCTGGCATCTCCTGTTCATGTATATTTATATCTGTAAGCATATAGACATAAATAAATATATGCATACAGAGAGTATGCTATAATTAACTTTTAAAATCAGTTTAATAGATGTGCACATATCATCATATAATAAGAAGGAATTTTGACACCATCTTTTTTTCCAATTGGTTCGTTGTTGTTAGATTTCAACTCACAGCAATCTCACGTGCAGCAGAGGGAATCTACCACCTTCTTCACAGTGTTGTTAGTTGAGCCCACTGTTGTAGCGACTGGGCCAGTCCATCTCATTCTGAGTTTTAGCTTTTCACTTACCTTCTGCTTTGCCAATAATGCAGAGCATTTCCATGTCTAGCCTCTCTTGATAACATGTCCTAAGTACAGCACAATAGCACATTCACCTAAGCAATGCCCACTTGCATACAAGAAACAGAAATTCTCAAATGCTGGCATATGTTTGTGCATAGACTGCATCTGTTTCAAGCCATGTCCAGAAGTGAATCCTGGCCTCATTCACCCTCATTCAATAGTCTGAAAATGTTACGTTTCATTGTCTTTGTGTAATGAAGCCAATGGTAGAGAAGCATGGATCGATGCCTAGAGCAAAGGAACCTGAGTTCAAGAGCAATTTGAAAGAATAGATTATTCCTCAAAGGAAACAAAAATCAACCAGATTTTTACTCTCACAATTCAGATCAAAGTGAATCTTCTGTCAAATAAGAAAGGAATCCCAGATTCCCAAACTGGTTTTCCCCCAGACTTCTAAATCTTTTAGAAGAAATTGCTAAAACTAAAAAGAACAGCCTTTTGTGAAAATGAGAGGTATGGTAGGTAGCAACATCATCTCGATGACTAAGAGCAAATGGTGTTTGATTTCCATGAATTCATCACCAAAGAAATCTCGGAATTAGTTGTCTATGCAATGGATGCAACTAATATGGGAAGACTTCAGCTGTCTTTTGATGTCCCAGTCATCAGGACTGTAACTCTTTCAGGAACAAAAACTATAACCATTACTGGGCACGAGATGGCTTGCTTCAGTGTAGCACCTGGTTGTATTGTGAGGAGACTAAAATCAAGGCCGAAGGAGATTTTCAAGAGAGTAGTCATGCCCCATGATAAACTGTTCATTGTAATAAGAAGGGAAGAGTGGACTATGATGGTATGAAAGTAGAGGTAGATAAGTATGATGGGGTTAGGCGGAAAGAAATTCTTTTCAAAGAAGTCTTTGCTACTGTTTGGTGTCATGACTTCTGACAAAGAACAAAAATATTCCAACTTACATTAACTTAACTGGTGCTGACACAGTTACCAGTTCAGTAAGTCCAAGAGGCTACACATAGCAGTAAATTTTCCCACTGGTTCAAGACTTTAATGACAAGAGAATGAGATAAATGGACACAATCTAAATATTCATGAGTTCACAACATCAGGATCACTAAAGCTAGTGATATTTATAGGAGTGTGTAAGTGGCTGGCTTCTGGAAAATGAACCCAGAATGTAACTTTGACAATTTTTAAAAGGCTAGAGATGATGAATATGAAGATAACAAGGCAGTAAGGATGATGGCCCCCAGCTCAGAAGGAGCAGGAGTCCAATGTTTGCAAGCAGCTATGAGGGGGTACAATAATAAAAGTAGCAAGGGGTTAAGTTTTGGAAGGTTCCAAATGTAGCATTGTGTGTTAGTTAAAATGTGTCAGCTCAACTGGGCCAGGATTATTAGTGGTTTGGAAATTAAGACATAATAATCTCCCAAGATGTATGTGATCTAACCCAATGTATTCACCTCCACGATGAGATCAGATAAGAACAGCCAGTCAGGTGCAAGATTAGAGTGGGACGTAATACCCATATTCAGGTCAGAACCTTGATGCAACAATTGAAAGACAGTTTAATCGAATGAGCGGCTTATTTCCAATATAAAGTTGTGGGAAAGTTGTGGGAAATTTGCTTGCTTCTTGCTGGGTCTCAATCCTGTATCTGGCTTATCAATCTCTGGTTCTTTGGACTTGAGTCAATGGCCTGTCTTTTTCCTGTTAAACCTTGGAGTCATCAACAGCCTGTCATCTGACCTATTGACCTTGAATTCATTGGCCTCAGCAGCCATCAGTCTGACCTGTTGACCTGGGATTCATTCAGTTCAGTCCCATAGACTTGGAACATTTTTGTGAGCATATATATATATATATATATATATATATATACACATATATATAATTCTTTTTCTTCAGTTGAGTTTTATTTATTGACTCCAAAGACATTCATTCTCAAAATTATGCCTCACTGTAAAATGTGTGAGTACAGTAAAATGTATACATTTGTTCTTATAGTTTTAGATTTGGAATAATTTCTTACTTGCTATGTTCTAGCTCTACATACCCACTACTCTTATGTCAGTTTGTCATACAGTGGTGGCCTCCATGTTGCTGGAAATTATGCCACTGGTGTTTCAAATGCCATCAGGATCACTGATGCGGGACAGTTTTTAGAAGAATTTTTAGATCAAGAAATATCAGGAGGAAGGGCTTTGTGATCTGCATCAAAAAACATTGTCCAATGAACTTTTTTTTTGCATAGCAGTAAGGCATTGTCTAATTTACTCCCAGAAACTAAGTCTCTTTAGTTAAAAGATACTCAAAATATGACTAAAGAAGAATTACCTTGTCAAAGTAGAGTTGACCTTAGTGATATGGATGAATTAAAGCTGATGAAAACTTCATTTGTTGGTGTAAAGTTATTCAAAATGTGAAGAAATAGCTGTAAACATTCAATCATAATCAAATTATGGAATATACAAAATATGGATGGAGGAAATTGGAAGTTTTCAAAAACTGAATATATGAATAACAATATCCTAGACATTGGTGAATTAAAATGGACTGATTTTAGCCATTTTGGAATTGGAAAATCATATGGTCTACTATGCCACTAAAAATGAATTAAAGAGAAATGGTTTCATATTCATCATCATTTTAAAAATAACCAAAAAACAGCCAACTCCAGATCTGTCATGAAGTAAAGCCCTGTCAGGATAGGATAATACCCATATGTCTAAAAGAAGACCAGTTAATAAGATTAATATTCTAATTTATTAACCAACTACTAATGCCAAAGACTTGAATACAGATTTTTAAATTGCTATAGTCTGAAATTGATAAAAATCACAATCAAGATTAATTGATGATCAATAGCAATGGAAGAGCTGGGAATAATAAACAAAGGATCAGTATTTGGGAAATGTGTCCATAGTGATAGAAATGACTCGAGAATTCACAAGGAGAATTTGGAAATATCAATTTCCTATTCATTTAAAATCCCTTTTCAACAACATACTCAGTAATTATACCCATGAACCTTACAGAACGGAATGCGTAGGAATCAAATTGACTGCATCTGTGGAAAGAGACCACGGTACTGTTCGATACCTGTGATAGGTAGGTTTTTCTGGGCCAACATGGCCCCTGTAGAAACATGTGGCCAGAGTTTAGCCTGCCAATAAAGTCACCACTTGATTGGAGGGCGACCAGCCTCCTTCTCCTTGGAGGCAGGCCACATACTCCTCTCTGATTTCCCCATCCTGAGGATCCAGTTCAAGCCACTCTAATGGCATCCAGAGCCCTGGAGGTGCATCCACTGCCATCAGATCTACAAGACTTTGCACCAACCTACCTGAGATCTTCCTGCACTCTGCACCATTCTGGATACAAAAGTTTTTCTTACACATATATGAGTGTCTCTGGATATGTGTCTCTAGTCTAACACAATGCCATAGAGTCCTTCAGACACACAGTGACCCTGTGGACAGCAGAACCGAACACTGCCCAATTCTGCACCATCTTCACAATTGTTCCTATGCTGAAGTCCATTGTTGCTGACACTGTGCCACTCCATCTTATTGAGGGCTTTCCTCTTTCACTCTCCCTCCCCTTTACTAACCTTGAGGTCCTTCTCCAGAGACTGATCTCACTTGGTAACCTGTCCAAAGCATGTAAAACAAAGTCTGGCCATCCTTACATCTAAGAAGCAATCTGTCCATACTTCTGCCAAGATAGGCTTGTTTTCCCTTGTGTCAGTCCAAGGTGTTTTCAATATTCTTTGATGGCACAATAATTCAAATTCATTGATACTTCTATGACCTTCTTTATTCGGTGTCCAATTTTACATGCATATGAGACAATTGAAAATACCATGCCACGAGTCAGGTACACATGAATCCTCAAAGTGTTAATTAATCCATCTTTGCTTTTCATTGCTCTACAGAGACCTTGTGCAGTAGATATGCCTAATACAAATCATCTTTGGATCTCCTGGATTTCCATGAACATTGATGTGGATCCAAATAAGACAAAAAACCGTGGACCAATTAAACCTTGTCTCCATTTATCAGGATGTTACCTATTGGTCTGGTTATGAGGAGTTTCACCTTCTTTACATTAAATTGTAATCCACATTAAAGGCTGCGATCCTAGGTCTTCATCAGCAAGTGCTTCAAGTCTTTCTCACTTTCAGGAAGCAAGATTGTGCCATCTGCATATTGCAGGTTATTAATATGCCTTCTTTCAATTCTGATTCCACATTCTTCTTCATATAAACCAGTTTTTCTGAGTATGTGCTCATCATAAAGGTTGAATAAGTATGATGAGAGAGTATAGCCCTGTTGCACATCTTTATTATTATTATTATGAAATATGCAGCATTTCCCTGTTCTGTTCACACAGCTTAACAACTGGAGATATTCAAAATTATCAAGGCCAGGTCACATGTAGAATATACCATCTGAGTTAAAGCTTAAGTTCAAGAACATAAAATCATGTCTCCCATATCCAAAATTTGGCCTTGCATATAATTCACTTCAGTATAGGGCCCATTTCAAGACCATGGTTGAGGCATTGAAAACTAATGACAGAAGAACAGGTGTTCTGGGATCACGTCAAGGATATCATACATAAAAAGAGCAAATGGTCATTAAAAAGCAGGGATAAAAAATGGAGGTCAATGGGTACTCTGAAATTTCTTCTTGCACATAGAGTAGTTAAAGCAAATGGGAAAAATGATGAAATCATAGGACTGAACAGAAATTGTAAAAGGGTATCTTGGGAAGACACCAGACAGTAATGAAATGTGCAAAGACCTGGCATTAGAAATCCCAAAAAGAACATATTTAGCATTCCTAAAGAGGAAAGAACTGTAGGAAAAATTGAACATTGAGTTGTAATATTGAAGAATTCTATGAGAAAATATTTAATAATTGCTGGAAGCATCAAAAGAAAACCCAAGAAGTACATGAAGTCTCTATATCAAAAAACAATCCACATTCAAGTATATCAGGAAGTAGCTTGCAATCAAGGTCCCCCTGAAGGAAAAGTAGTAAAGGAGTAAGTCCAAGGTACACTAAAGGGATTGGAAGAAAACAGAATTTAAGGAATTGACAGAATACCAATTGAGATGGTTCAAAAAAAAAACAGGTAGACATTGAAAGAGACATTTTGTCATTTATGCCAAGACATTTGGAAGAACTGGTCACAAAAACTGAAAGACATCCCTATTTAAACACTTTCTAAAGAAAAGTGATCCATTAGTCCATGGAATTATCAAATAAAATCACATACAAGTAAGATAATGCTTGAAAGATAAATAGATGTATCTGAAGGAATGGTTCATTCAACTGTAAAGACTGGTCAGTTACACATCTGTCCATCAGGTGTCAAGCTGAAGTCTTCTTTTAACTCATGTGCCACCACAGTACTCTGCACTGGTCATTATGGCAGGCTGCAGAAAAGAGGAATGCCAACAGTGAGCAGATAATAATGAGTTGGATACAGGATTGGGTGTAAGCAAGCCAGAACATCTAACATATACGTAAGTATCAGGTACAGATCACACTCCAGAGGAAACTCCCCTGACAAGATCACTTCATGGGACATGACCGCATCACTATATAAATGACATACCCCTGAGAATCATAGCCCAGTCAAGTTGGCACACAGCCTTCACCTTCACAGTTCCTGAGACTGTAAACTGGATGGGAACAGCTGACCACATCATTCTACCTCCTATGCAGCAGCAGGTTTTGAGCTACCAACCTTTGAGTTAGCAAGCGAGTGCTGAACCACGGAGTCGCTATGGTTCTGTGGAAATGCCATGTGTAAGTAAATGGACAATGTCTTCTCTAGGGCCATTTTCAGGAGGACATATTCAATTTCTAAGAACATAATGCAAAAGTATATTTAATTCAAAATCTAAGATGTGAGTTTCTTTTGGTTTTGTTTTCAAATATAATGGCTTCCAAAACAATGATGACAGACCCTAGTTTAGTATGATAATGAAATATTTGATAATGAAGTATTTATTCTAAGTTTCAAACTTCATGTAGGTTTCAGGAGGACGTGTGTCAATTCTATAGGAGTTTATAGGTCAACAAAAAGGACAAATTAAATGGAGGAGGGGCAAGTGTAGAGACTTCCCGAGATGCAGAGAGCTAGGTCCGTCCCAGGGGTGTCTTTAACTTCAAAGAAGACCCACTGAGGAAAGCAGCTCATAATTGTAGATGTCCTTTCTGATAAATTATAGACTAACGGTAGAAACAAATGGCCACAAGAGCACTGATGAGGGCTGAGCCCTGGTGGCGTAGTGGTTGTGCGCGGGACTGCTGCTCACTGGGACGGAGGTTCAATTCCAGCAGTGGAGCTGGGCCTCCTGCTCCCACCACCGGAGAGCAGTGATGCCCCAAAAACCAAAAAAAAAAAAAAAAAGAGCACTGATGGGAAAGAATTATCTTGCCTGCAAATGTTGGGGGCCTGGAAAAAGGTCCCTACCCCCGAAGTCAGACCTTGATGGATGACATTTGAAGGTGAGAGAAGAGCCCTAACATCTCTTAAAAATAAATTGAATTATTTGGAAATTCATATATGGAAAAGTTGTCATGTTATTTTAAAACAAATCCTAGTGGTTCTGTTTAATTTTAGTCATTTACAACTCACTGTTTTCCTCACCTAAATGAATATGCATTTTTTTTAATTTACCCCATGTTCAAGCTTCCAGCAAATGTCTTAAATTTAGCAGATCTCAACTGCCAAATCCTGTGAGAGCGAGTTTTATATGTGGACCTTATCATATGTTCCCCACACAGTTTTCAAATAAAGCTAATAATGGAAACCACACCAGTCCCATTTCCTGAGTGTTGTGACTCTGATAATGGCTTCTGTAAGTCTTCACGCTGTATGAGATGGCACTCATTTATGATGTCTCTTTGTTCACTCCTCATGCATAACATTCGGGACTGGGTTTTCTTTAACCAGTTCAACTGTTGACTACAGAATTCTCCTTTGCGGGTGGGGGTGGGGGTTAGAATACCGTAATAATCCTTCTTTGTTCTCACAAGTGGGTTGTTTCGCCTTTCAGACACAGCCTCTTGGATCTTTAAGTTTCTGTGTTCAAGTACAATGCCCTCACACTTGGGAGGGAGAGAAGAATGTTGAGTAAAGAGAAAAAGAAGTTGGATGATGAAAAGAACCAGAGGGAGAAAGCACGAAGACTAGAAAGAACAAAAAGGAAGAAAATGTTACTACACAAATCATCAGGAAAAGACAATGTCAAGGAATTGAACGCCTTCTTTTTCTATTTGGCCACTAAAGTGTTCAACATGAGGAAAGTCTGAGTGGTTATTTTACAAATCTTTTGGTCTCCTTCTATACTCCCATAAGTCTAAATGTCTTACGTTTTTTAGTAACTCAATTGAATTCTAATCATGGGATGACTCAATACATAGTATTGTACTTAATACTATCCTTTCTTCTTACAGTGCAGCGAATTACTTAATATGACACCTCAGTCATGGTCTTCAGAATATTCACCAATGACTAGGCTGCTGTTATTGCTGTTGTTAGGTGCCAATGACTCAGTTCCAACCCATAGGAACCCTTTACAGAACAAAATGAAACACTGCCAGGTCCTGTGCCATCTTCACAATTGTTCCTGTATTGAACCCATCCTTGGAGCCACTGTGTCAATTCGTCTCGTTAAGGGGCATCTTCTTTTTCACTGTCCCTCTACTTTACCAAGTGTAATAGTCTGGGTAGACTAGAGAACTCTATAGACACACACACACACACACACATATATATATATATACACATACATATATATAGTAAATGTACATTAAGAAAGCATTCCAAGCTCTCAAGTCTGATACTAACCCATATATCTGATACCAATCTATAAATTTCTCTTCAGACTCATGGAACACATGCAATGACACTGAATGCAGGACAATCACAAACCATAGAGTAGAATATCTTTGGATCCAGTGGCGTTATAAACATCTCAGTGCTAGCAGGGGTCTCCAAGTGGCTCTTTCAGTTCCCAGAGCATGGGGTCTATCAGTGTAGTGTCATGTGTCTTGTCAGTAGAGCATCTCCACCAAGAAGGAATTACCAGATTTCCCAGAATTCTCAAAAGGCCAGGCCGACACAGAGACCTCATTGGCTATCATCTGATTGACAAGCTAGACTCCACCCCTATACTCTTAATCCTTAATTAACACTCCTTCTCTTAATCGACAAGCAATAATATATCTACCACACTAAGCATGTTGTCCTTCTCCAGAGACTGATCTCTCCTGATATGTCCAAAGTATGTAAGACGAAATCTGACCATTCTTGCCTGTAAGGATGGTACTCTGGCAGTACTTCTTTCAAACAGACTTGTTTGTCCTTTTCATTGTTTGACAGTCCCACAATTCAGATGCCTTGATTCTTATTCACTCTTCCTTATTTAATGGCCAAGATGCATATGAGGCCATTGAAAATACCACACCTTGAGTCAGATGCACCTTAGGCTATATAATCCTGACCTTCTACTTTACTAAGGATGAGTTCCTTCTCCAGGAACTGGTATCTCCCAATAGCATGGTCAAAGGATGTGCTTCTCTTAAAGGCATTCCGGCATACTTTTTTCCAAGACAGATTTGTCAGTCCATGATACTTCCAGTATCCTTCAACAACACCATAATATAAATGCATTGGTTCTTCTTCAGTGTTCATTAGTCAATTTCCAACTGTCACATTGCATGCTAGGTAATTGAAAATGCCAGGAAAAAACATGACAATTCTCTTAAACATCACAAGACATGGACAGACCCAGAGTACATTATGTCTGGCAAACTAAGTCTATCTTAAAAAAATAAATATTTAATAGTACCACTGTTATAAGGAAAAACAAGGAAAAAAATTGGTTTATACATCAATAGGCAAGACTCTGATGACTATGACAAGACCAGGAACAGGATGGGAACAATGAGCAAAAAAGGATTGGGGGGATTCAGGAAAAAAAATCTATGAAGATATATATATATATATATGAAGATATATATATCACACCATGCCTTGGATCAGCACTCCATAGTCCTCAAATTCAAATTCTTGTTTTTCAGCACCTTAAAGGTATTGGGCAGTAGATATAATCAATGTAATGTGTCCTTTAATCTCTTGAAAAATGCTTCCATGAGCATTGATTGTGGATCCAAATTTTTTTTAGATCCTGGAAAACTTTAAACTTTTCTCCATTTTTCATATTGTTACCTATTGATCCAGCTATGAGGCTTTTGGTATTCCTTATGTGAGTTGAACTCCACACTGAAAGCTTCAGTCTTTGACTTCATCAGCAAGTGCTTCAAGTCCTCTTCACTTTCAGTAAGTTAGGTTGTATAGCTATTTCAGGTTGCTAAAAAAGCCTTTCTCCAATCTTGATGCCACATTCTTCTTCATAAAATTAAATTTCCCTGGCACTTTGCTCAGCAGACAGAATTAATAAGTATGGTGTGATGATGCAACACTGATACACTCCTTTCCTGATTTTAAACCACATAACCCTTGTTCTGGTTGCATAGATGTCTCTTGATCTATGTACAAGTTCCCCATGAACACAATGAAGTTTTCTGGTATTCTGATTCTTCTCAAGGCTATTCATAGTTTGTTATGATCCACAGTCAAATGTCTTTGCATAGTACATGAAAGACAAGTAAACATCTTTCTGATATTCTCTACTTTTACCCAAGATCCATTTGATGTCAGCAATGATATCCCTTGTTCCATGTCCTCTTCAGAGTCCAGCCTGAACTGAAAGCCAACGTCAACGTACTGCAACAATTGCTATCAGAAGATCTTCGGCAAAATGTTATTTGCATGTGATATCAATTATATTGTCCTATAATTTTCACCTTTGGTTGTGCCACCTTTCTTTGGAATGAGTACAAATATATATGCATCTCTCTTTCAGTCAGTTGGCTGTGTAGCTTTCTTTCAAATTTCTTGGCATAGACAAGTGAGTGCTTCTAGTGCTTCCTCGGCTTGTTGAAACATTTCAATATTGTCCTGACATTAGTGTTCAAAGCATCAAATCTGGTCTTGAGATCTTTTCAAAAGTCAGGTGAGATACACTCAAGGTCATATTTTGACTGTCTTGGACTTTTTAAAAAAAATTTTCAACTTGAACCTTTACTTCAGCCATTGGTGGTCTGTTCCACAGTCAGCCAATTGCCAGATTTTAGTCTCTGGTATTGATCCTTTCCATGGTTTCTTCCCACATATGTAAACAATTTGATTTGTGCTTATTCCATCGGAAGGAGTCCATGTGTATAGTCACTTTTGTGTTGTTAGAAAAAGGTATTTGCTGTGAACAAGTCTTACAAAACTCTCTCGTGTGATCTCCAGTTTTATTTCTATCACCACTGCCATATTTTCCAACTACTGTTTCTTTCGCTATGTTTCCAACTTTTGCCATCCTATCATCACTATTGATCAATGCATCTTGATTGCATGCTTGATCAATTTCAGACGAAGGATACTGGTAGAATTCTCTTTCTCCATCACTAGTTTTATTGGTTGGTGCATAATTTTGAATAACAGTTGTATTGATTGGGTTTATTTGAAGGTGAATAAATATCCTATCAAAGACAGCATTGTACTTCAAGATTGATCTTGCAATTCCCTTTAGCAGGATGACTGTAATGCTGTTCCTCCTGAAGTGGGATTCTCAGCATAGCAGACCATACAATTTTATGATTTAAGATACTAGTTCCTTTCAGCTCACTAATGCCTCTGACTGGGATTTCTTTGCATTCCATTTTGACTTTTTTACAACTTCCAATTTTTCTAGATTCATACTTCATACATTCTAAATTCCAATTATTAAATTATTTTTGCAGATTTTTCTTGTCACTTTGAGTTGCACGCCCTCAGCAAATGAAACTCCCAAAGACTTTACTTTCACAGGCTTTACTCCATTCACATCTATTCTAGTTTGTGAAGGCAGCTCAACCTTAGTCATAGATTGACTGCCTTCTGACCTGAAGAACTCATCTTCAAAGATGATCTCTGATGATGTTATGCTTCTATCCACTATGCCTTCAGTATCTAACAATGTTTAGATGTTATCCACAGTAGCGAATTCCTCAGAAGTGAACAGTCTAGTCCTTCTTCCATGTCTGTTCTTCTGGAAGTTCTGCTGAAGCTGTTCAAATGGACAGGTAATTGGAGTAGGGTGGGATCATGCAAATGAGGTGTATGGAAACCTAACAAGGTGATTCATTAGTTTTGTTAACCCACTTGGCTTAAAAGAGACACCTCAGATTCTCGGAAAAGAGGAAGAAGAAAAACCAGGAGAGAAATCCAAGATGCCCTGCACTGAATCTTTTCAATCCAGGAGACAGAGAAGTGTGATACCAGAAATGGCTAGACAAAGGGAAAAATGGGAAAAAGGGGAAAATGGTGACACAATATGGCAGCAGCAGAATTGGCATAAGGCAGAACAGGGGCCTTTGGGGCCCATGAAGTGAGTTAAGTCGTGTTGGCAAAAACTATTGAAAGTACCACGTACTGCCAACAGAACAAATGAATCTGACTTGGAAGAAGCCAGAGTGCTCCGTAAAGGCAAGGATGGGGAGACTTCATTTCATGAACTTTGGATAAACTTCCAGGAGACACCAGTCCCTGGAGAAGAAACTCATGCTTGGAAAAGCAGAGGTACAGCAAAAAAGAGGAAGGCCCTTGATGACAGGGACTGACGCCGTGATTGGAACAATTGTTTCCAACATGAGAATAAATATGAGGATGTGCAAGAAAAGGGCGATGTTTCATTCTGTTCTCCTTGAGGCTGCTGTGAGTTATTGTAAAGTGAGCGCACTTAATATGAGCAAGAGACTTGCTGGCTGAGTGGTCTGCTTCTAGGTCCTCAACTCCGGAGCGAGGTTTGCTGGGCCACACAGCTAGAATTGAGTGTCGATAACCACAGGCTTCCTAGTGAAGCAGGGTTCCTCAAAACCCAAACCAAACTGACGGCCATCGAATGGATGCTGATTGATAATGACCCTCTAGGACAGGGCATACCTGCCCCTGTGAATTTCCAAGAGAGTTTATCTGAGTAGAATGCCCTAGCTTTCTCCCGGTTTCTCTAGTGGATATTTATTGGCAGAGTGAAGAAGTTTTGTGACATTTTCACAAGATGCTTATGTTGGGGGTTGCGATCCACCTGGCCAGCAGTTTAAAACCACCAGCAGTTCCTGGGGAGAAAAACTGGACTTTCTGGTACACAGGCTCCGAAACACACACTGTGGTTGCCATGAGTCAGCAGCGACCTGAGGTCGATGACAGTGAGTTTGATTTTTCCCAAGCAGAGAAGAGGTCAAAGAATTCTGTGGCTGGAAATGGCCAGGCTGAAGAGAGTCAAGCTGGTGAGGATGGCTGAGTCGAGGCTCTACTAAATGAAGAATTGTGTCCTGAGTATTCCTGCACCTGAATTTAATCTGTTAATTTCCCCCAATACACTTCTAATCAGGAGATTGTACACCATTTCTGTGTGGCCAATCGTAATGAATTATCAAACCTAAGAGAAAATCAGAGAATGGGTTAGGACTCTATCTTAGGTAGCCAAGGTTGATGGTGGGAACTTTTTCTCCACCAGGTAAAATTAAAAGAGGTCCGATGTTACCCTCACAGTATTGTTATACTTTGAAGTACTCTAGACACCTAACCATAGTTCCTCAACCCAATAAAGAAGGTGAAAGGGAAAGAAAATTGCTATCTTCACATTATAATTTGGGAGAATTCCAGAGAAATGTGTTATAATGCTCGGGTCACAGCAGTCCCTAGGGAATAGGATGAGGCCATGATTGATAGGGTAGAACAGATCTCCTGATGACTTCTAAGGTTGGGGTTTAAACCCATTCAGAGAATCTTCAGAAGGAAGGCCTGTACAGCTGACAGGGAAAACCCAAAATCCATTTGCAGGTGCACTAAGTTAATTGAGTCTCCGGTGAATCCCCTCACACTATGGACCAGGAATGATAATCACCTCCTTATCAGACAAAGCACATTGTACAGTGGGTTATTCCAGATGCAGTCAGGTTAAAATGCAACACCTAGTCATTTGATAGTGTATATTTGTTGTATATTTGTTTCAGTTTCTAATATTTTCTGCTCTAATTCTGATTGAGTTGTTCTCATTTAATTCTGTCATTGGAGGAACCTTGGGCATAGCGGTTATGCATTAGGCTGCTAATCTCAAGGTCAGCAGTTCAAAGCCACCAACCACTTCTTGGGAGCGTGGCAAGACTTTCTACTCCCGTAGTCACATCTATTCTTGCAAACCCACAGGGGGCAGTTCTACCTTGTTCTACATGATGACCATGAGTCCAAATTGAATAACTGGCAGAGAATTTTTTTTAATTGTCATTGTTTGGGCGTTTGGGGTTTGTTCTGTTTTGATTTTGTATGTTTTCCTGTGTATGAAATGTAAGATAGGTCATTACAGAGACAATAACGAGGTCAATAGTTTCTTAGGGCGTTGCAATGGCGTTCTGGTATAATCTCAATGGTTACACATTAGGCTGCTAACTGCAAGGTCAGCAGTTCAAAACCAACAGCCACTGCGAGGGGGTTATCTACTGCCAGAAAGAGTTATAGTCTCAAAACTTCACAAGAGCAGTTCTATCCTAGCCTATAGAGTTGCTTTGATGCCAAATGGACCCAATGGCAGTTGAATTTGGAGTTTGAGTGAGGGTATGGCAGGAGAGAGGGACAGGAAATGAAGCACTAATGGCAAGGACTCCAAGGAAGAAGAAATTGCCTAAAATTGATTGTGGTGAAGATTGCACACAACTCTTTTTAATATAATTACATGATTGAAATGTGAATTGTATGTCAATGAAGCAGTTTGAGGGGGAAAAATTAAGTAAAGTCTGATGCTCAACTTCCCAAAGGTCACTGCCTTGAAGACTGTGAGACACAGTTCACTCTGCACACATAGCTCTCTATGAGTCAGAAGCTGCTCAATGTCACCTAAGGCAACAATCTTATCGAAATAGACAGCCAGGTCTTTCTTACCTGGCATTACTGAGTGCATTTGAACCCATAGTCTATCTGTGAGTGGTCAAATGCAAACAGCTTGCTCCAACCCAGGGACCTTCAGTGTATCACCTGATGTAGTCATCTAAATAATGTCATCTTTTGGCCATAAAATCACCCCAAAAAATTATTTTGAGGGGATGGATAGATATTTTCCTTCTAAAACTGCCCTTTGAGATGATATGTATTTACTCTGTCCACAGTAGAATATAATAAAGCTTTTCATTTTAGTTTCGGGGCATTTATTTGCATCCATGCCATACTTTCATTTATAGCATTATTCTAAGTCACCTTCTACTGATAGCAAAACACTGAGCCACGCATAGGCACTGTGTTGTGGAGGAACCATCAAATTCCACTAGGGTGTTACCTAATATTTAGTCCAAAAACAGTTTTTATTTGGATTCATGCTTCATTTCATACTTTCAATAGGTCTGTACAGGAGAAAGCAGGGAGTTGTGATGCAGAAATTACTGCATACACAACAGCTTTTCAAGGCTTTGTTTGCCTCTGGTAAAGTAACTCAACGTTTGTATTTCAAATGTGGTCTCCTAGTCTTTCTAAGATGTTCTTGGGGACCCTGAACAATACACACGCTCCGCTCCTGCTCACCAGGGCACAGAGGTGGCTTTCAATAGAGTCAGTCTGTTAAACCCAAGCATAACAATGGGAAGTGGAAGAACCACTCTCCAGCTGGTGCTAAATCGTGCACAGTATTATCAAATCCTTTTCTCAACTTTGACATCTTCCCTTCTCTTTAGCAAATCCCTCGATGGAATCCAAATACTTTCTACTTCAACTGTTGCCTGCCAAGCACTGACAATCCCCTGACCGGTGCTATGGCCCAAAGCTTTGAGAAAGTTAGACAAGCTTGAGGAATTATCCTGTAACGTTTAAAGTCGAAAGTATCATTGGTTGCCACCCTGTAGCACAATGTGAAAGTATTTCATTTTGTAGCCATGAATAGACACAGCCAGAAAAGACCTGGCAAGCCACCGCTCAATGTTTTGCAGAAGAGAGCAACAGTTCTGAGAGCTGAAGAGGGTTGGTCAAAGTTAATGTCAACTAATAATGATACAACAAGGCCTTGGATCCCAGGCTCCAGATTCACACTGCATCAAGTTCCCTATACTGTAAACGGCCTACGTGCAAGAATTAGGCCAACTTCACTCGCTGCTACATATCCAGCACGTAACCCAGCGTCCAGCGCACAGCCTTAAACCAAGTCAATTGCCATCGAGTAGATCTCCAGGCCTTTCTTTTCTTCTTTCTTTCTTTCTTTTTTAATGATTTTATTGGGGGCTCTTACAGCTCTTATAATATTCCATACATCATCTGCATCAAACAGGTTTGTACAAATGTTGCCATCTTCATTTCCAAATATTTTCTACTTGAGCCCTTGGTATAAGCTCCCCTTTCCCCTTCCTTTTTTTTTTTTAATAAATCATTTTATTGGGGGCTCCCTAGGCCTTCTTTAAGGCACCCCTGAGTGGGTATAGTAGAGGTCCTACCTGTTTCTACAGTCCTTATGGGTTGGAATCAACTCAATGGCAGTGAATTTTTCAGAACTTTTTCTTTGGAAATGGGGTTATACCAGAGAAAGAATCATCACGAAAGGATTGCATCAAGGATACTGGGCCTGGGTTTTCAGAGAGAGCATTGGGCTGGGTGGAAAGAGCAGAAATCTGTAACTGAAGCAAAATCCCTGGGGGGGGGGGGGGGGGGGGGGGGGGGGGGGGTGTCGACGGTTAATCCAGCTGCCAGTCAAAAGGTCAGACGTTTGAGTCTGACAGAGGCTCCCCTGAAGAAGGGCGTGGCCATTCCGTGGGGAAAAAATCAGCTCCAGAACACAGTTCTACTCTGACACGTCTGGGGGCGCCAGGAGCCGAAATCGACTCCACAGCAAGTGAACTGAAGAATTCACGAAAGACGATCAGGAGGCCAGAACAGCCACCTTCTAAAGTGCAGCTCTCTGAAGTCACCGTCGCCAAGAAGTTGGGTTAGTGTGAGGGGTAAAGGGAGTCAAGGAATCGCAGTCGGAGTGGCTATGAGATTCCTGCCCTTGGCAATAGGGCAGCCCAGACCACAGAGAGGCCGGTTCCTCACCTGAGCTCCCTGCCGAGTTCTGACCCAGAGTCCCCTCCTGGGGCAGACATTTTTTTGCCTCTTTGAAGCCTTAGCTCTGAAAGTGATTCTGAAATTCACATTAGAAAACTGACTTAAATGCCCCATCCCAGGGTGCAGAGGGAAGCAGCGCAGGTAGAAGTTCACCTCATTTAGAAGCAGAATTTCCCCCACGCTGCACCTGGTCTGCTGGGCCGTGCCTGTGGCATCCCGAGAGCCATAGCGCCTCCTTGTATGTCCCAACATTACGTAACTGATCTCTCCCGCCCCACAATAATCGCTTACAAGGTCAGGACAGCTCAGCCATTTAAATACTAATGTGCCTCAAGTATCTGTTTTCTAGTTCAATTTCCCTCTTCACTTTCATCTGCCAACCGAATGTCTCAGAGACACCTCGTAAACTAAATTTTCCATCTAAAGTGCAGAATTAACCCTCTGCGCCTTCCATCTCTGCGGGTATCCACAAACTCCCAGGAACCGAGGAGGTAATCTGAGATGTTTCCCTTCTGGTCCGCAGGCAATCAGCCTAATACAATCTAATCCAGCGCATCCCCGTTCTTTGGATCAGGGCTTCATTATTTATCCCCAAAATAATCAGCACATCAAAACCAAACGCATGGCCATCCAATCCCTTCCAGCCCGCCGTGACCCCAGGTGTGCAAGGGGCTTTCCCAGCTCCGAGACTTCGGAGACACACTCCTGGACGTGTTCAAACCCGCAACCTTTCCGTTGACACTGTGCGCCACCCAGGCATCGCCCTGGTCACGGTGGGTTCTGAACGTGACTTCCTACTTCCGATGTTGTTCCTGCCATGCTTCCGCGACTCAGAGCAGCAGGACGCCACTATTTTCTTTACTTTGGATGTCTACCTTCCTGTTCTCCCCTTGGCTAACGTCATACCTCAACTCTCTATTTCCCAGAAGACAACTTATAGCTCCCGTGCATCCTCTGCCTTTGACTTGCGTCCCACCTGTGCACTTGGCCGTCCCGCTGCTCTGGAGGCCAGTTCTTCCCTCCTTACATTGGTGAGCATCGACTCCTCATTGGGTGCCCTGCTTGACGGAAGGCTTTTCTAACCCAATCATAGGAAAGACCCACAGTGCTTGCTACGCGCTACCTGGAATCGAGTCACCTGGGGAGTCTTGTTAAAATGTAGATTTCGTGTATATTTTGGGTGAGAATGCAAATTCTCAGTAGAGGGCTGAACAGGATGAACTGATTAGAAGGCCTGCTCTGCCCATAATAAATGGGAGGCTTGAAAACATTTGGGTGGGAGGGGAAATAGAATTAAAGAGTAATTGCATTTTTTCCTGAAGAAGCCCCTGAAACATATGATCTAATTGTCATGATGAGGTTGAATTGTGATTGTTTTTATTTCTTTCTTTATCCTTTCAAGCACCAAACCCAAAACTCACAGCTATGGAGTCTGACTCATAGCCACCTATAGGGCAAGACAGAAATGTCCCTGTAACCCCTTGAGACTGTAACTCTTTACAGGAGCAGCCAGCCTCATCGTTCTCCTGCAAAGTAGCTGGGAGTTTTGCACTGCTTCCTTGCGGGTTCTCCCAGGAACCATCTTTTCATGTTTGAATGAATAAATGATACTTCCACAAACATCGCTATATCACTTTGAAGTTTGGTTGTCAGTTTGGACTCACTGCCTCCCTATATACAACAGAACAAAACAATGCCTGATCTGGAGTCACCTTACAATTGTTGTTATAAAAAAATCATATCATTGTGAATGAGGCGGTGTGTGGAGTGGGGACTGAAAGTCCACCTGTAGGTAATGGGGCATCCCCGTATGGAAGGGTCTGAGGAAGAAGATGAGCCAGTCAGGGTGCAGAGTAGCAATGATGAAACATGCAATTTTCCTCTAGTTCTTAAATGCTCTTTACACACACGCACACACACACCCCACCTCCCCCCGCCCCACCACTGTCCTGATCCAAGTTCTGCCTTACAAATCTGACTAGACCAGATATATACACTGGTACAGAAAGGAACTGGAAACACAGGTAATCCAGGACAGATAAACCCCTGAGAACCAGAGGTGAGAGTGAAGAGGGTGGAGGGTGGAGGGAAGATGAGGGTAGGAAGAGAAATTGATCACAAGGATCTATGTATAACTCCTTCCCTGGGAGACAGATAACAGAAAAGTGGGTGAAGTGAGACATCAGACAGTGTTAAGACATGATGAAATAATAATAATTTATAAATTATCGAGGGTTCATGAGGGAAGAGGGGAGGAAGGGAGGAGAAAAATAAGGAACTGATACCAAGGACTCAAGTAGAAAGCAAATGTTTTAAGAATGATGATGGCAACAAATGTACAAATGTGCTTGACACAATGGATGTCTGTATGGATTGTGATAAGAGTTGTACAAGCCCCCAATAAAATGATTTTTAAGTTTTTTTTTATTTGAGCTCAATGTTGCAGCAACTTTGATTTACTCTCTGGTATAATATTTTTTTTTAATCTCCAGCTCCTTAACTGCTCAAGGAATAATGGTGATAATCCACCCAAAGAAGGGAATAGAAGTTGCTGGGCTAAGTTGTTCCAGGTGTTGAATATTTTAAAGCTTCTAGTTAAAATGAAACCATTTTTTTTTAATCCAGCTTCATTGATTTTTTTGTTGTTGTTGTCCTGGCCTAGAAACTCCTCCTTCTCTTTTTCTCAATTAGCTGGGATTTAGCCTTTGTTTTTCTGCTAAGGAACCTTCCCAACTCTTCCTCTCCCCACCACTCCACCTCCCATCTGTTCTTCTGAACAACCTAGGAGACTACTTTCTCGATATGAATGTCTTTCTGAATGGTCTGGTCTCTTTGAATGGTCTACATGGATGTCCTGACTCCTGAGCCATGATGGACGGTCCCTGAGGGTTTGGGTCAGGAGTGACTGGCACAGATCCGATGGTAAACAGATGTTTACCAAGTAAAGTGGACAAATTTAAAAAAAAAAACTTTTTGTAAAGGTCAGTCATGTAATGATTCGTGGTTGTAGTTAGATAGATATCACAGTTTCTCAGACTAAAAAGAATGACCAAATATTGAGTAACAGCATATCCCACCCCCATCTACCTATCAGTTTACGGCCCTGTGGTAGCTTATATGTTGCTATGATGCTAGAATCAGTCAAGGCCATCTCAAGATGCAGCAAGATCACCCTGGTGGACAGGTGTTTTATTTTAATAAATCATTTTACTGAGGGTTCTTATAGCTCTGATAACAATTCATGCATCAATTGTATCAAGCACATTTGTACATATGTTGCCATCATCATTTCCAAAACATTATCTTTCTACTTGAGCCCTTGGTATCCGCTGCTCTTTTCCCCTCCTTCCCACAACCTCCCACCTTGTGAACGCTTGATAATTTATATTTACAACATCTTCTATCTCCTTTCACACATGTTTCTGTTCTTCATCTCCCTGGAAGGAGGTTATATGTCAATCATCATGATTGGTTCCCCCTTTCTCCTCCACTTTCCCCTTAACATCCTGGTAGCATTGCTTCCATTATTGTTCCTGGATTCCCTGTGTTTTGAGCTCCTATGTGTATCCATGTACATGCTCTGGTCTACCCAGATTTATAAGATAGAAATGGGGTCATGATAGTAGGGGCATGGAACATGAAGAGGTTGTGTGTTTCTTCAGTGCTATACTGGACCCTCGCTGGCTCCTCCCTTCCTTGTGACTCTTCTGTGAGGGGAAAATCTGTGGACAGATTTTCAATAAAGTTTACAGGCTAGAAAGACAGGCCTGGACAGTGAAAGACTTCGATGACAGCAGAATACTGTCCAATATAATGGAAGATGGGTCTCTCACACGATGGCCACAGTGGGCTCCAGCATCGTGGTGCAGACCCAGAGACTGTTACCTCTGTCCTCCCGAGGCCTGGCATGATTCAGAGTCAACTCTCTGGCAACTCACAACGAGTGCCTGACAAAAGTTGTGCCAATTGTCCAGCATAGGCTATCTCCTTTGCCCCTCGCAACAACTCTATGAAATGGGTGTTCTCAGAAACCAGCACCGCATAATGATTGAGATCTAATCCCCAGGCATAAAAATGGCTGGGATGCTGGGTGGATCTGGTGATAGTCTCTCTGAGATCACTTCTTTTCTCCTCCTTAAGCCTCAGTTCTCCTACCTGCAGTGAGAGCACATCTCTACAGCCCTTTGTCAGGATTGAAAGAGGTAATGCATATTAATCACTCAGCATAGTCTTTAGCACAACACCTGGCCCACTGGTACACTCAGTGCACTGCTGCCTATTATGTGTGTCGTGCAGATAAGAAAAATGATACAAGAGAACAAATTGTTCAAGGTTACGCAGATTCCAGCTTAGAGGTAAGGATGAAGGGCTGAAAAGGGAATTTCAAATGATAAATGGCAGACTTCAACTGGGAATAATTTCAATATGTTGAAGGAGCTTGGGCGGTGCCCATAGTGAAAGGCTTCATTGCTAACCTCAAAGTTAGGGGCTCAAACTCACGCAAAGGATATCTAAATTCAGAAGACTGGCCTCGCCGCCCTGTACAGCAGTTCTCTTCACCATCATTTAGCTTCAGCTGTGACTAACTCACCACTCAAAGGCTAGCTGAATTACAAGGGACACAGACCAGTAGAATGCAGGGATCCTGCAACCAGCAGTTCAAAAGAGAGAGTGTAATTTGGGAAATAAAAAAAAAACATCCAAGGGGAGATTGGTGCAGAGAAGCACAGAGCTAGAGCGGGAGGCCCAGAAGAGAAGGACAGGGCATTCTGCATTACTGCCAACAGGGTCAGAGAGCAGGCAAGAAGAAACAGACACGTGAAGAGGTAGTATGTGTGTCCTGTTTCTCACTGTGCCTGGTTAATGCTTCCAACATGACTTCACCCTATGGACAGATCTGTTTCCTGCCTCTGCCACACCATCAGACTGCTACCTTCTGTAGGAGGTCCAGGAGGCCCAGGGCCCCAGGGTACACCCTACTTTTAGAGATCCATGAAAATGTTCTGATTCTATTTTCAGGGGCCCATGAAAATGTTCTAAGGTCCATTTCTTTTTGAATCACAAAAATAAGAGCCTATCATCATAATCATTGCAAAGAACAAATTCAGCCTGGACTATCTTGGTCTTAATACTAATACAGTGGTATCATGGAATTAGCACTATTTTATGGGGGGGCGGGGGGGACTCCCAAAGGTAAAGACATGAGGCCCAAGAGAAGTCACACTGGGACTTTTGCACTAGGATCCCTTGAGCAAGAGGGAAGAAAATAAAGCTAGGAGGGAGGGGGAGAGGAAGTTCAAGACACGCATGCCCTGTATTTGGAAGAGGGTTAGACAAAAATTTTCACGTTCCCTGCCCACCCTCCACCCAAAGCAAGGATGAAGCATGATGAATGACACCATCACATCCCTGGGCCCGTGTATTCACTGCAACCACAGCCAGGATCTCCCAAATACATAGAATGTTTGTTTCCTTCCCTTGGTCACCAGAAGCCCTGGGGGGTGCAGTGCGTTACTCAGTAGGCTGCAAACTGAAGGGCAGTCATTGGACCCCACCACTTTCAGATCCCCTAAAGCTTTGCAGTCTCAGAAATCCAAAGAGTCACTTCTACTCACTATGAGGAGGAATCAGCCCCAGGACAGTGGTTTCTGTTTGTGGAGGTTTGTGCTTCATTTAGACAGACACTGCCTTGCATCCACCCTCGAGGGTACCTCACCTATTGATGGTGCCTTAATGTGTTTAAGAATGACCCAAGTGGGCTGAGCCCCGGTGGTGTAGTGGTTGTGCACGGGACTGCGGCCCACTGGGATGGAGGTTCAATTCCGGCTCCCAGGAGCAAAGGCTGGGCCTCCTACTCCCACTACCTGAAGGCAGTGATGCCTAAAAATTAAAAAAAATTAAAAAAAAAAAAAAAGAATGATCCAAGCAAATCTCCCTTGCTTTGAACTATTGAAGGAACGCAGGTTGACAGTCTTGGAAACTTGGGAGCTTTCCAAGCCTGTCCTAGAGGATACTAGAATAGGGATTCACAGGATTCACAAGATGACAGTGGGGGGTTTGGGGCCCTTGAGTGTTGAGTCATCCATGTAGAGGGTTGGAAGTCTTGGGCTGCTTTTAATAATCGATCTTTACTTGTATGGAATACGAGATTAGGATCAATGGAGAGCCGCTCCCATCATTGAACGCTCTCCACTGAGAACAAAAGGAGAGGGGTTCAGTCTTCCTCTTATTTTGCACTGTACTCCATTCAGTGGGGTTTATCAACACATCTTATTAATTCCCTCGGAGCGAGTGGTCCTCCGCGTGTCCTCCCCACCCCCACTCCCACCCCAGACCATCCCTGGACCATGAGAGAATGAATAAATGAATAGCTAACAGGGCCCACACAATACCCACCAGATCATCGGCATTCGGAAAGTGTCTGGAGATAGCATGTGTGACAGACCCCGAGAGAGCCGTGCACTTCACCCCAGAAGGCCTGGCCGGCAGGAACGACAGAGCAGCTCACACTGATGGAGCGGGATGCCACAGATCCGGTCAGAAAACAGGGGGAGTGGAGCTTAGCAAACGCCTCCGCCCTGAAGCCTGCAGGACACATGGTGTCATTTTCTTTGTGTAGAAACCCCCACATACTCTCCTCTGTTCTTTGCCAGGAATGGCCACATTACTTGCTGAAGGGACTGGGCGGAGCACCCACATCCCCAAATCCAAGCCCCTGCCCTCTGGCAGCTCTTTGGGCCCCTTCCTCCCAGGGGGCAGATGAAACTGCCTGAGGTTGACTTCCAAGTCGAATTTCTGCAAGGCATGCTTGCAATGGCCTGACGAGCACAGGGGACACGGAGGGGGCATCTTGGTGGCAGCTCCACCGAAAAGAATTATTCTCATCCACAAACCCCAGTTCCTCTCTGAGAATGGGATGGGAAGCCAGGTCTGCTTTAATAGAAACATAAGTATTATGCATTGCAGCCTATTATAAATTGGTTGTAATTTTCTCCTGACACTTTCTGAATTAAACTAGTTAGTATACAAAAAAATAATAATAACTAATGCCACAAAGCAAAAAGCAAACTCGGTGTCTGAAGGTTAATGATTGCTCATGAAAGCTACAGAAATAAATTATCTGCCTAGGGACACTGTCACATGATCAGCACAAAAGCTGCAACAGCCAAAAATGTTTATGTAGAGGGGGGAGAAACCACTGTCAGCGTCACAGAACCCTTCCCCCACAGCTAAATTCGAGTCCTGAGCCAGCCAGCTGCTCGTGACTGCTTACATTAAACTAATTTGTGCTGCGACATTGCAGCTGCTTAATTTTTAGGCTGAACTTTATCACCAATAAGTGTTACAATAACAAGCGATATGATGGTATCTCAGAAGAAATATCCATCAACCCCCAAACAATGACAGCTTCTCAAGAGTAGATGGCAGAAAAACAAATTCAAGTGGGGGAGGGGGGAAAAAACAGGGGAAAAGGAAAAGAAAATTACCCCCACACTGCCTCTTTAAAGCAAGGGGGAGGGGCCAACTTTTAGTGGCACAGGCTTTAAGCACCGCTTTTGTTCTGGGCCAACTTTTAGTGGCACAGGCTTTAAGCACCGCTTTTGTTCTGAAGGCCATTCTGAAATGAAGAAGGGGGATGATGGAAAAGGTTCTTGAGGAGGGGAGGAGGCAGCGAGGAAGATGTGCTTTGGCTGAGAGGAGTGATTTGCAAGGTGAGAGTGTAAGAAGGGAGAAGGCAATTTCCTGACAACGATGAGATCCATTCTCTCCTCTCCCTGGTTCCCTGCACCACCACTCCCTCCCACCCAAAATGTTTTTGCAAACCCTAACCCAAACTGCAGCTTAGGCTGTAATTCCCAAGTTGCTGCCCACATGATGCAGGGCCCTGCAACTCACAATATTACTTGTTGTTCCCGTGTCTTCCTCAGTGTTATTTTCCTAGTCCACTTGTAAAGGCAGAAAGGTTTCTTTGGGCAGAAACAGACACTGACCTGAACTGGTTTCAATCCCTGCCAAGTATGCAGGCACTGTTTTTGCTACATTTTGGAATTTGGCTTCGACCCTATGTCAGGCAATTATTTGTGCTCGGGAAAGAGAAGAGAGACCTCACAACTTTAAAAAAAAAAATTAAATAAATAAATAAGAGATGGAGGGTAGGGGGAGAGAAGAAAAAGAAAACCAGGCCCGAGGAATGCAATGAAACTTTTCCGTTGTTAATTAATTTGATATGATTAATGGTTTTAGTTGGGATCCCTCATTACACCCTCCTGTTTACTGCGGGGGGGGGGGGCACAATTCAATTTCACCCCACTCAGTAATTACGAAAACAATTCCTTTGAAAGTGAGGAGAGAACACCCTGTCAGCTAGTTACAGCATTTTTAAAATTCTGTGGTTTTCAGAATTAAGGTTCAAAGCTGGTGTCATTAATGTTGAGCAATAAAAGTCGTTTTTCTTGCAGGAAGATATCCTAAATGCAATGTTTACCCTGGAATCATTTCCTCAGGGCGGAGATGGGGTGGTGAAGAAGGAGAGTCACCCTTGTTTTTTCAACCTGACACCTCCGCACCTCCCATTCCCAGCCCAGAGCTGAGTGGCATTTTCCTTTTGTCAGGCCACAGGTAAATCATGCACACAAGTTGACAAAGAGTGCCACGGGGCAGGCCCTGAGTGGACGGTTTCTGTGGCTGACCCTCAATGGTGGTCGGGGTTCTGCTGGCTAGCGTTCTCCAGGGGAGGATCCCAGAGGACCAGCGCTGAGAAGTCCCCGGAGCCCATGGGGATTACTCTTCCCTGTGCCAAATGGGTCACCGTGGTGAAACGTGAAGACTCTCTCCACCCAGGGCTCAGCTGAGTGTCTCTCCACGCTTGGCAGGGCTTCAGACTGCCGGGAACGCAGAAACAAGCATCCTTGGCCCTGGAGGTGTGGTCCGGTGTAACTTGAAAGAAGGCAGCTCTAAAAGACACTTATCTGAGACAGGTTGGGAAAGACTCCTGATGGCCAAATGGCTGGCCAGGATCTTACATGAATAAAGTGGAAACTGAGTTCGTTTGCCTTTGAACAGAGCAAAAGACCAGGTCCTGAAGACCAGACATCTCCTCAGAGTGTCACTTGTGACACAAGCTACTCATTGGGTGGAAAGTATCAGTGTGTCTTACCTGTCTGTTTTCTCACAGCTGGACTGAAACAGGTCTAACAAGGACACTTGAAGGTTATGAACAAAGTGCACACAATTGGTGAAAATGGCATGTCTAAAGCCAGGATGTTTGTGTGTACAGGTGCAGAAAGGCCTCATGAGTGACACAGATACAAACTCATAAGCAGTAGCTGTGAGGTTATTCTTCTGCCCTCTCTAGCAAG
This sequence comes from Nesogale talazaci, assembly GCA_004026705.1. NCBI lineage: Eukaryota > Metazoa > Chordata > Mammalia > Afrosoricida > Tenrecidae > Nesogale > Nesogale talazaci. Next base: position 129,658 of record PVJH01002220.1, on the reverse strand, counting down.
TCCCTTACAGACTGAAGGGACACACATCCAAGCCAGGAATGATTTCACAGATTAAGCAGTTGGAATTGGCGACTATCCTGAAAATTGCCAGCCACTCATCCTTTTCAATGAAAATTTTTCCAGAATGGGACCAAATTTGCGTATACTCTGTAAACCAGAACCCTTGTTCGGGAAAGTTTTTCAGTGAACCCATGTGAACCCTATAAAGAGCAAACCCCTGCCCCTGTCCCTACCCCCTTGGGATCAGTTTCTCCATGGATTCTCTCAATTAAGTTGGCTTTGATTCTCAGCTAGAAGTGGTATTTCTCTGGCTTCTAATTGTCAGGGAAGTGGAAACAGTTCGGGGTGCATGCCATGAAGTCACGCTGTGATTTTTGATTCATGGGGTCAGTGCTTATAGCCATGAGCTTCGAACATCTCATTTTCCACAGAGGCAACATGTGAAAAGTCATGCATGTGACTAAGAAGTGAAAATGGGTTTGTTTGTTTGTTTTGCATTTTTGCCTACCTCTAACACCATAAAGTCAGTCTTGGAAGGTGCACAGTCAAAAGACTCCTTTGATGCGAGGAAAGTGTGACTTCATCTCACAGACTTTGGACATGTTCTCCGGAGAGATGAGTCCCTAGAAAAGGACACTGTGTGTGATAGAGTAGAGGGACAGCAAAAAGGAGGAAGCTGCTGGATGAGATAGACACAGTGACTATACTCTGGCTTCAGTTGGGAGGACATCATAGGACTGAAGGCCGAGACAAGTCAGAATGACTCCATTATGCCAATCCCCTAAAGGTTGTCTTCATTTTGATTGACCCTCCAGCTTACCAAGAATGATGTCCTTCTGCAGGGACTGGTCCTTCCTGGTAATATGCCATCTAGCTATTTATCCAAAGCCAAAATCTTACATCATAGTAATTGTGACAGTTACATAATCTCCTGTCTGCCTGAGTGAAGGGGTGGAGTATAGCCTTTCGATCAGGTCATAGCTATTGAAGACTCTGTGCGGGGATGGCCTTTTCCTGAGGATTCTGGGAATTCCTGTCAAACTCTCAGCTTGACATTCCAGTTGACAAGCCACTTGGAGACATGCTGATGGACCCAGACTGCTGGATGCAGCTGGAGGAGCCACATGGAGACCGATGTCAGTGCTGAGATGCTTGTGCCACCGCCGCTGGATCCACGAGACTTTCCACCCACTCGCCTGTGATCTTCCTGTAATCAGCATCATGTGTGTGCTGCATGAGTCTAAAGAATAATTTATAGATAAGTATTGGGCATATAGGCTAGTATTGGACTTAAGGACTTGATCTAGAGTAGGCTGGGATGTTTTCTTAATATACAATTACACTATGATATAAAGCTCTTTCTTATACACATATGAGTGTCTATGATTTTGTTTCTCTAGCCAACTCAGTCTGGCATTCATACTGTCACATAAGTTTGCCATAAGGCATTTTTTCCTCTGGAGATCGTCATGTACGTATTATAGGAGAGAGTGTACATGTAAGCCTTTCACACATTGAGAATTCTATTTGACACAAGGGAACCTTCGTATGACTTCTATCTTCAAACCTCACCCAGTGATCCATTGCTGTGCTTGTTGGTCGGTGCCATGGGGTCAGATCCAACTCACAGCAACTCCGTGTGCCACAGAGGAAAGCCCTGCCTGGTGCTGTGCCATCCTCGCGATCATTCTGGTGTCGGAGCTGCAGTCCATCAAGTTGAGAGCCTTCCTCTTTTTCACTGCTCCTGTGCTTTGCAATGAGAGTGTCCTTCTCCAGGGACTGGTCTCTCCTGACATGTTCAAAGAACATAAGGTGAAGTCTCGCCACCCTTAGCCTCTATTGAGTACTCTGGCTGTCCTTCTTCCGAGTCAGATTTGTTGGTTCTATGGGCAGTCCGCGGTACTTTCCATGTTCTTTCCCAACATCCTAGTGCAAATGTGTCAATTCTTTCTGTTTTTCTATGGATAGATAGCCTTCTGAAGAAGGGGAACTCCAGAACCCTTCATTGTGCTCATGCGGAATCATTACATGGACCAAGAAGCAGTTGTATGACCAAAACAAGGGATTACTGCACCGTTTAAAAGTGGAAGAGGTGTGTGTCAGTGACGTAGCCTTTCACCATACAGTAATCTTTAGCCATAACAGAGGTTTAAAAAGGGGATTCTCATCTTGCAAAATCTTCTGGCACCAGGACGAGCAGATACAAACCTTGTCATGATGCTTCGGTCAGCTACAAGTTATTATGTTTTCACATGGAGTATAAAAAGGAGAGCATAGTATCGTGTGACTTGACAGGCCCTCTGATTATCTTGTTCCAGCTCAAAATATGTATCTTCAAGAACATAAAACTACTCCTATTCAATTCAACAAGAAACCAGGGAAAGAAGCAGGTATCTCTGAAATCCCTTAATTTGGCTACATGGAATCCACATGATGAAGGAAACAAAAGGGATGCTCATGGGCAGAGCCCAACTGTGCTTACGACTTGCTGGCACATGCCCAAAACATAGCATTAAAAACTATTACTTGCCTCAATTAAATTCCTTTACATGCTTCCAAAATATTTTCATTTCTTTTAAGAAACAAAGAAATTGAAAATTTGAAGTATAAATATTTCAAATGTATTATTAACATATTCATCTTTCTACCAACACAGCTCTGAAATATAATTTTTAACATTTGCTTTAGCAGGCGCTTCCATCATTTCTGGATCCACAATATTTTCCACCCTCTAGCCTGTGATCTTCCTACATTCGATTTCATTACATGCCTGTGTGAGTATAAAGACGAATTTATGGACTGGTATTGACATATGGGATAGTATTGGACACATGAATTTGATCTGGACAGGGTTTGGATGTTTCCTTAATGTTTATTTAGTCTTTATATAAAGCTCTTTCTTACACACATATGGATATCTATGGATTTTTGTTTCTCTAGTGAACCCAGCCTAACACACCAACCTAAGGGCCAGTCAACAAACAAATGGATCACCTAATAGGGGGCATAGGCAACGTTAAAGAATAATGAAGAACTCACAAAACACTTTGTAAAATGGCTGAACCTAGAGGATATTAAGCTCAGTGAAATCAGTCAATCACAAAAGTAAATACTTCATGAGACCATTAAATAAAAATTGAGGAAAGGCTTACACACAAAAATTAACATTTTTGATGATTATCAGGGTGAGAGTAGAAAGAAAGGTAAATCTCCCAAGAATAAACATGTATAACATGGGTGAAGGGAAAAAGCAATATAAAGAGGAAGGAAGCACAGCATGACCAAGGCAAAGGAAGACACACAAGAGGAAAAGACAACAGATGTAAATATATTCCCATACACAGCACTGCAACACTAATCATTACAAATACCTATAAGTAGACACATAAGTAGACATGAAAGCTGAACAGATATTAGAAGATACACTGAGATACAATTGCAGGCATGTGTGTATGGCAGCGGACGTTGTGACAACTGTTTTCATATATGTCCAAGGATAGAATAGAGCACAGTGGTGGCAGAGTTTTACAATCTCCTTCGCTCTAACCAAGCAGCTTGAGGAACAAAGGGACAGTTAGGTCAATTTGCATAACTCTGTCCACAAGTCCAATGTTCTGGGCTTCTTGGTGAGAAGCTCTTTCAAGTCTGCAAGCAGCCCTCAAGGATACAATGATTGGCCTCCCCCTGCCTAGTATGAAGAAAATAAAAGACTCGAGCAAACAGTAAGTCCAAAGGACATTATCATGGACCATATGAACCACAGTCTCTTCTGTCCTGAGACTGGAATAATCAGATGGTGCCCAGCTATCAATTCTAAACCCGCTGAGCAGGATAACAATAGAAGAGAGAGAGAGAGAGAGAGAGAGAGAGAGAGAGAGAGAGAGAGAGAAAATAAAGAAAGAATTGAAATCATAAAAATGACCAAACTCATTTGTCTGATAAGAGATTGGTAAACTCCCCAGTCTGTGACACTTCGATGCCTATCAAGCCTAAAACTGAGTTCTGCTCCCCCCCCCACACACACACACTCTGACCCACCCTCCTTGTCCACCTCCCATCAAACAATAGGTATCCCTGTAGAGTGAAAGGAGTCCTGGTAGCACAGTGGGTTATGTGGGGGGCTGCTGACCTGCTAACCCAAACCACAGCTGCTCCAAGTGAGAAAGCTCCCAGTTCTTTTCCTGTAAAGATTTCCAATCTTGGAGAACACATGGGGGTAGTTTTACCCTGTAGTGTGTACCCAAGTTGGACTGCTAACTGCAAGATCAGCAGTTCAAAGCAATCAATCATTCCTTGAGATAAAGATTAAACTTTCTACTCCTGCAAAGAGTTACTTCCACCCAGGAACTCAAAGGGTACCATTCCACCTTGTCTCACAGTGTCACACTGAGTCAGCATCTCTGGACAGCAGTGTATAGGGTCATTGTGAATCAGAAATGCCAGTTTGTTTTTGTGTCTTCGGTGAAGAAGAATACAAGAAGCAAACAAAACAAAATCATTTGTGGGAAAGCAAAGCATAGACAGCAGAAAGGAGCAGGGAAGGAGGTCTGGAAACGGGAAACCAGGGAGGAAGTGGGCAGAGTGTCCTTACATTGAGAGAACAGCACAATGTTACACGACAAATGTGCATACATTTTTTGAATGAAAACTAACTTGCTTGATAAACTGTTACCCAGATTACCAAAGAGAGAGTGCAAAGGACCTCCCCACTTAGTTCACTGGATGATTTCTGTAAGAAGACCATTTTTGTTCTAAACCTGGTTCTCTGAGGTCACAGCAGCATGACCTTGAGATGCTCATTAAGCATCTAACTTGGCACATTCAGGCTTGAAATGAAGAAGGTGGAAGGGAGCTGCCCATGCCATGGCAGCAGACAGGACAATGACATTTACACAACCAAACGAGAGTTGGGCAATGATCCAGCAAATTTCACCCTGCCAGCAGAGTCCACTAAGCCAAGAGGACCCACAGTTTCCTCACGACAAGGGATTTTTCGCTTCATAATGTTATGTAATTGCTTCATGCCTCTGTGTTTTGTCTTTATAAACCAAGACAGAGCCCCCGAGACACCAAGCGCCCAGGTGTTTCACATTTAATCAGATACGTTTTAGTCAAATAGTCAGATGTGCAGTCTACACTTTGAGTAAAACAATAGTTGGAAAAACACTTGTGATTTTAGGTTTTAATTTCACTTGCCCCATAACCCTTTCCTCTACAGTATCGTCTATAAAATGGATATTGTAGGGCGGAGCCCCAGTGGCGTAGTGGTTGTGCGCGGGACTGCGGCCCACTGGGATAGAGGTTTAATTCCAGCAAGCAGCAGCTCCACAGGAGCAAAAGCTGGGCCTCCTACTCCCACCACCAGAAGGCAGTGATGCTCAAAAAACAAAACAAAAGACAAAATGGACATTGTAATCATAAACCCCATCATGAAATTATTTATGAGGAATAACCATAGAAAGGATTATATAGCACTTTACAGGTATAAAGTTCTAATAGTCCAAGCAATAAAAGTAACATTTCCCAGAGACATCTTCATGAACACTGTTTTCTTCTCAACAAGTGCACATTTTCCACAGGGAAGCCCAGTTCATGGCAATGCACAGACAGATGTGAAATATAAACCCATTCAATTGGAGACCAGAAAAGCATAACTAAATCGGAATTTGACCGTTAAGAGTTGTATCACAATTGCAATCCATCTGACTGTCTTCATGCTTTTTGAACTAATGGATGTTGCTCTTCCTATCATTTAGAAGAAGAAAACATATCAAAGAAAATAAGCTTAAAGATAGGCCGAGCAAATACTTTCTCAGTAGTTTTTGCTTTCTTTATTTGGGGGGGGGATGAGTACAAGGGGAGGGGGGGACCCCAACGCTTGCAGAACACTTCCTGGTGTAAAACCCTTTGAGTGTTTTCACTGTCCTGGAGAGTTTGATTAACTGCATTATCTTGAAATGACTGCAGTCTCTCCAGTCTGGTCATAGAAAGCATAGTTGCAGAAGACCAATAAATAGCCAAGAGAAAACGAACAAGGTCAATCTTACTGGTAGGTGTCATTGAGTCAGTCACAACTTCCGACACCCCCCAGCACAATGGAACAAAAGGAAACACTACTCTGTCCTGCGCCACCCTCACAATGGTTGCCATAAACGACAATGCAAAATGCACGTGGAATTTCTGACAGAAGAAAATTGAAACGCAGAGGGGTGGCTAAGCTAAAGAGAAAAAGTTATCAACTGAAAAATTAGGCAGTTTGACTTTTAATGGGAAAAAAAAATATTTCTCCACCAGGGCTGTGTAGCTATGGTAATTTGCACAAAGACAAAGCTTAAAAAAGAGCAAGAGCAAAGTCAGGAAGGTTGGGGTGTTAAATAGGATTTCAACAGATAAATTAGATAATAACACTTAGGAGAGAAGACTTAGGTGGAACAGGAATAATGACATCCTGAATACTGTTTGGCCACAAACATGAGACTTTTCTCCCTTTGTAATGCCTCCCTCCTCTTCTCTATGGAACAAGATAGGGACCAGAACAAACTCGGAACAGCAGCGAAAGGCATGCAACAAGTCACAGCAGAGAATAGAACAGACTCCAGGATGTAGATGGTTCTATTATTCCAAAATATTCTTTGACATTCCCTAGATTTTTTTTTTCCATTTTGCTACTGTACTTGCCCAACCATGCTGGGGTGTTATGCTATTCTAGACATGAGTTAACAGGTCCTTTACATACACACATTTCCACATTCCAACGATACCTATTATATCCTCTTCCTCCCTGCCCCACCCCCGACACACACACCACTCTCTCCACCCATGCTGTTCCCTCCCCCTCCACTCAATTTTCCTTATTGTTTAACCCTCCCAATTACTTAGTGTTTCCCATACCAGGCTAACCCACACAACTGAGATTTCCCACCACATGGCCGCAGTACAAAGTAAACCAGAGCAAGCGGCTAATGAAGCGCTTCGATGAAGCACTTTGACTCCACTGTGACTCGCGTGAGACGGTGACAATGGACTTTGCGGTGTCCCATGCCGCGTTGCAAAGTGCCACTCATGGATCTACCACATCACTTGAGATCTGGCCAGAAATGCAGCATTACTATGTACTCAAACCTACTCAATCAGAATTTGCATTTTAACAAGATCGCTCTTGAAAATCCATATGTACATTATAGATAACATCAATCTTTACCCCTGGGAGACAGAAGAAAGTTGTCAATCCAGTAGTTTAAATATTTATCTCAAAGAGAGCAAAAGCCTATCATGCCCGAGCACTGTTTCAAGAACTCTTAGCTCCAGTGATCAGAGGCAACTGACACTCGGTCTCCCCTTTCACTCATTATGGCTGGGCCTCCAGTAACGACGATTCATGACAATCATGTGGAGCCCATGTGGTCAGAGTCGACTTAGTCGTCATCACAGGATTTCCAATGACATAGGTTTGGGAAGTAGCTCATCAAGACCTTGTTCCAAGCCTCCTCCAAACTTCTGTTTCCCGAGAGTGTTGGTCATTTCTGGAGCCAGGCGGTTTCTGAGTCTTTCCAGGAGTACAAAGCCTCCTCTTTCTCCTGATGAGTGGATGATGGGTTCAAACTGCCGACCTGGCAGCTATCAGCCCCAACACACGCTCGGCTCCACCACCAAGGTTCACAATTCAAATCTATGTGGCTTTAGGGCCGACATGCTGTTCAGTCCATTTCTCAGGGAAGGGTCTTAGAGATCCCACTCTAACTGCTGCAGGAGAGCACCATTCCTGTAACTCACTGTCATCTAGTCCATGCCGATTCCTAAAGGAACCGGGCAGTGCAGGGGACAGCTGTCCCCGATCAGGGCTCTGCAACCCCAATGCTGGACACTGGTTTCTATTTTTGCCTTTGTTGCTTACAAGTGAAAATGTGACCTCCAGATTCCTTACCCCTTAGATCTCAATATTGGTCTGAGAGGCTTAAAAAGGAGGAAAAATAAAGGAGAAGTGGACTTGGAGTCTTCGGGGACATGCATGTTCATTTCAAACATTGAAAAAAATAAATAAAAGTGAAAATGCTCTTTGGAGTTCTTTCAGTCAGCAGAAGCAGGTACTAATTGTATTAGAACTTCAATTCTGAGGAGTCCATTTACAGAAGGCTGGAGATGACAGTGAAAACCCAAAATCCATTTGCTGAATCCATTGTATTCCTTTTTTCTGACCATAAGCCAAGGACGTTGATAGTCTTGCTTCAGACACAGCACATTGGAGAGTGGGTTTTCTCCAGACAGTTCAGGGAAGGACAGTTGGTTTTAGGAGCTTGCCTGAGTAGGTCCCTGATGAAGCTCCCCATACTAGAGACTACAGAAGCTCTAATGGTCCTGTCTATGCCTTATCGGTTGTGCCCTCACCGCCTTGGTTGAAAATCCCTGGACCAATCTTGGAAACTCTTCCATCTGACATAATATATGAGTTCCCATTATGGTCCTAGTCCTCCATCTGTAATCCCACCTGTAGATACGATATAATCATGAATTTCAGAATTTTGCTCCAGGCTCTTAGCATTGGGGCTGCGATTTCCTAAATGCTCATAGTCTTCCTCATCTGGATAATGGTGTCACTGTCTTTGTCTTTTTTAAGACTTAGTAAACATTCTCCATACATCATACTTGAGATCTGGGTCTCCTTTGGATCCTAAAATGTAATGTATCTCTATTGTAAAAGTGAATGGTCCAGACACTAAGCCATGGAATCCTTAAAGCGAGCTTAAACAGGTAAAGTAGTAAATATAAACCTTTAATGTTAATCCTGCAACTTATCTAATGCCCACTCCTCAGATTCTCCCCTTATCAAACAAACTTTGAAGCAGACTTTGACTTCCTTCACACTAAAGCTTGAGTATGGCAGAGAAAGGGTTAATCATGAGGGCGCCACTATATCCGGTCATACAATCTGATAGTGAACAAACTGTTTGGTCTTATAAAGCGCATTTTCATCTTTTAAAAAACTGGGTTCATATATGTCTCTTCTTGAGCAAGAAAGGCTCATTCGAGATGCTAACAAATCAGATACGGTGGGCTACAAGGGTTAAAGTCAGACCATGAGACATTTGTCACAACCCAGAAGGCTGCACAGTAAAGCTTGTTCAGATACAACATTGACCCTTAGCCTGATGACTGCACTGATATTAACATGGGATTGTAATTAATCTCTAAGGTCTGTGGTCCAGGAAACCTTAGGGGCTTTTTAGAAATATTTTCTTACAACCTCATACGGCGCTGGAATGTCATGGAAAGGACATATCAAAGCACAATTATAAAGTTGTCAAGAGGGAGTCATCTGTCAACAAATATTTTTGGTGCTTCTCCCACGTGCTTGGCACTGTGAGTCATGCTGGGAACACTTTGAATGGAAAAACAGACAAGCAAGCATCTACAATAAACTGGGTTAGTGCTGTAATAGAAGAATGTTAGAAAAGTGGCACACTGAGAAGGGGTACTCAAGTCTTCCTGACAGACCCAGGATCGTTTTCCAAGTGAAAGTCCTACTTGGGCTAAGGTTTAAAGTGGTAAAAAGGACTTGGTGGTCAAGCAGGTACCACAATCTGTCTTGACGACAGAATAAAATAATTAAAGTCAGAAGACTGTTCCAACAGAATGAATGGCAAGAGGGGACAGCTTTGATTCTGCTGTTGACATTTTATCAACACAGATGAAGAGCAAGTGAAAAGTTCTGGAATTTTTGTGGCATATCTTAAGGGAGAGACAGGCTGAGAATGAAGGCTTATAGCCCCTTACCACTCAAAGCGTCTTCCAGAGATCAGCGGTGATCTTGCTAAAAATGCAGAATCTGAATCAGATTGACCAGAATTTAAACATCTTAGGAGAATCACATGTCTTCATGTCTTGGAATGCTTGCAGAAGGGCATATCAGAGGGGACTTCATAATTTGGGAGAAGAGGACATTCTGTTACCATTCATTTCCATTTTTTTCATAATGCAAAGACCTTGAAGGCCCTTTGGATTTCCATACAGTTGGTAGCAAAGGTCAAGGTAAGAAAGAGCAGGAGTGTGCCTAACAAATAAGGCATAGCTAGCATGTAAAGGCTCGTATTTGCCAGACAAGCATTGGAAGAATTTGAGATGGGAGAGCTACTAGATTTGCATATTCATGGTGTCTCTAAGAGCAAGGTAGAGAACCACTTGAATCAGGGTTAGAAGGTTTGGTTTAAAACGAAGAAGAAGAAAGAAAGATACTAAAATCTTCAGAGTCTAAACTAAGAGAGGGGAGGCAGCGACAATAAGACTAAGAATTGGCAGGTGATTTGCCAGAGAAGTAAGAGAGAAGGAGAGAACATTCCCATTTTTTTAAACCTAATTAGATGAGGATGCTATTCGGCAAAGAATGAAGAAAAAAAAGTGTGTGGGTGGGGAGCGGGTAGGGAAACGTGAAGCAGGAATATAGGTTTGGAAAGCCAGGCCAATCTGTTCCAGACATAGCATCGGTGAGAAGCTTTGTGCACAATTATGCTGAAATATCAACAAGGAGAAGCAGTAGTGTTGAACATGAGCTAAAGAGACAGAGCTAGAGTCATCAACATGGGGAGTAATTGATGCCAAGGTTGGAAACATTATTTTCTGGAAAGATGGTATACACTCAGAAGAGAATGTCTGTATTCGAGAAATCCTTCCTTTGTTTATTTCTGCACAAAGTCCTTCCTTCCTTTCTTCACTGTTCACAACAAAAGTTGAAGGACACTTTGTTACCACTTTGAAAAAAATTTGCTGTTGAAATGCAAATTGAATACTCTGGACTTTTTGTGACAAGTCTAATTATCTTGAAATTCGATTAGACCAATATTCTACTCCATTATGGGTCTACGTTGTGTCAGGTGATTACATATAAATTTGATTTTTAAATAGGTATTAATAATTCCTGAACATGTGTCTGTTTTCAATCTTAACAAGTACACACACAATTTACAAAGTCATTTACCTAGTATCTACACTGAGTAACACACAATCCTATATGAATAAACTCTCCATGTCCCCCCTCCCCCATTCCAACAAAAAACAAAAACAGAAAATAGCTCCACTGGGCAGAGCTTTCATATTATGAACTTTCCCTACTAGCTGAGTATTGAGCAACTCACTCTGAGTGAGTGCACCCAGTGGTGTCACCTAGGAAGGTTCTCGATGGTCACAGTGAATTTTTTCATAAAAACAAATTTGCTCAACCTTTGTTTTTTGTGATGGCTGATTTAAGAGAACGTCTTGCAGCTGTGAAATTTTGTTTCCTGCTCAAGAAAAAATACTGCAGAAACTGCTGTTATGTTGGACACAGCTTAAAAGTGATTATAGGAAAAACTCAAGTGATGATTTTCTTGTTTCAAAAAAAATGAACTGTCAATGATAACAAACATTCTGGATGTCTATCAACTTCTCCATTAGATGAGAATGTCAATAAAATTCATCTATTTATGCTCAAAGACTGGCGATGGACCATTAAAGAGATGGAGATGTCTTGGAGCTCAACTCAGTGAATTTTACCGGAAGATTTGGAAATGAGAAGGGTCACTGAGAAATTTATGCCTCCAGTTCTGACTGACCTGGAAAAAAAGAGCATCAACTGAAAGCATGCCGTGCTTTGAAAGAACAGATCTGAAGTGACCCAGACTTTTTCTAAGCTCTTTTCTGGGGACAGACATGATGCTCTTCTTAGGACTGCAAAAGCTTCAACATCACTCAAGTGACGTTGGATGGTGGAAGATGCCACCATCACATCACCCCATAAAAGCTCATCAAGTGAAAGCAAAGATCAAGATAATATTCATTTGTTTTAGGGTTTGTTTGGTTTTTGTTTTTTTTACGTGAAGGGGATAGTACATTTGGAGTTTGTTCCACCAGGTAAGACTGTTAATCAAGCATTCTATTTGGAAGTTCTGAAAAGATTGAGTAACAGCATGCGACAAAAAAAGACCTGCTTTGTGGCAGATAGGGGATTACTTTTGCCACACCAAAAATGTACCTGCTCACACAATCATCTCTGCACCAGTTTTTGGAGAAAAAAAAAAAAAAATAGCGTGCCTCTCTGACCCACCTGACCTCACTCTGGCCATCTTTTTTTTTTTTTTTCAATGAATGATGAAGGATGTGAGAGGACAAATATTGGATAGTGTAGAAGAGGTGAAGAAAAAAACAATGGAGGTGCCATCAGCCCTCCAAATAGATGAGTTTGAAAAATATTTCCAAGAATGGCATCACAGATGTGACAAATGTATTAAGGGTAATGGAGAGTACTTTGAAGGTGAGCAGGTAAGAAAAAAATTAAATACATATCTTTGAGGGAAAAAAAATCCATTTTGGGGTAAGCCCATCTTATATAGTCCCCCAGAATTTTCAATAATGAATATCAGGCAATTTTGAGGGACAAATCAACTTTGTATTGATCCAGCTAGCGCAATACAAAGTGGAAAGCTGCTAGCTCCCAGTTAAAAACAATAATTTTAAAAGCTTGTTAAAACTGGGCAAGTTGCAATACAGTGCTTGAAGCTGTCTTTAAAATTATTCAACGTAATGCAGGGAGAGAGCAAATTGTGTTAGATGGATTTGAATACGGAAGCGAGACTGGTCATGAGGTAATCATTGTTGAAGCCAGATGAACAGTATTTAAGGGGTTATTTTTATACACGTTTCAAATGTTCCACAAAAGGTCTTTTTTTTTTTTTTTGAGTCTAGAAATGTTGATCAAAGGTGGGCTCTAACTGATTGGTGCTGCTCTGGGCAGTCTGGTTCCAAAGCATGGTACTGTAGGATTTATGGTCAATAACAGTTTTATCTTTGGATTTGCCAATAGTTTCAAACTATGACTCTTTGCTTAAGGCAGTTTTTGTCATTCCAATTAATCCAACATCACTCAACACATTCATTAGCATTATACTTACTACATCTTCCAAATCATAATTAATAGAAATAAGACAAGTCTTTTATGATGGCATAAATCACTGGGGAAAATCTTCTCAATTATATAGTTGATGAAAAGCAATAAATGATAATCATTCTTCAAGTTCACCTCAAGATGATCCACACAAGATCCATAAGGTACATTCATTTAATTTAAATTTCTACATAGCATGTTAAGATGTCTCCAATACTTCAAAAGCTAAAGTTAAAAAGAGAACATATAATGACATTTATCTCCAATTTGGCTTTTGATTTATTGAGGGAAGATGGTCCCCCTTGAGAAGTGTTTATACATAATAGCTCAAAAGTTTCACTCGGTTTGTCCTTTAGAAACAAATCAAAGAACATTATTTTTGTTCAATGTCTAATTTTTTGGACTCATTTCCTCCTGGCAAATGAGCAAAGAAATATGTGTTTAATTTTGATGTCATAGTGCATAGTTAAAATAATAGGAGAATAATGAAGTAATAGGGCAATTGAAAATGTTATATATTGCTGTGAAAAATATTCCTGAGCATAACAAGGTTGAGAAATGACTAATGATGTTCTTCAATCCACCCTGATATTTCTAGCCAAATAATACCTGAATAAATGTTGTCTCAAAAATTATTACAGCTAAATATATCAGAAGAAAATTTCTATAAAACTTGACTGTTGAATGAATAAATCATATTATTCCCCCTAATATGCCTTTTATGCAGATCATTTTTCTGCTTGCTCTCTGAACAATCTCTTATTTTGTCCTCCTGGGCATCACTGCAGTGCATGGGGAAAACTCTGTCAATGAGAGGTACCAGGGTCTCTTTCAAACTTTTGTTAGGTGAAGTCCATGGGCAGCACCAGTGGCAGATGTGAGGCGGGGGAAACGGAAGAGTCAGAGCATGAATATCCACTTTCTCTGTTTTGAGACGTGCTTCCTGTCTTCTTCACAGGGTAGTGTCTATCTGAAAGCCCTTCTCCTAGTGGCTCCAGGTCTCGTCCAGTGTTGCTGGTGTAAGGTTCCTGGAAACACTGCCTCTTCCTTTGGCTTCTCCAGCTCTACAGGTGAGAGGACACTCAGCCAAATTCAAGTTGATTCTGACTCACAGAAGCCTATAGGACAGGGCAGAACTGTCCCTGTGGGTTTCCAAGACGGTAACTCTTTA
>PVJH01002220.1:0-115477 GCA_004026705.1 Nesogale talazaci | reverse complement strand
CATACACTCTAGAGACCAGGGTAGAAAGGATGACAAATCCCTAGGTGAACAGCATAGTAAACAGCCATTGTATTTCATGAGTCCTTGGTACTTGCCATATTCTTCGCCAACACCATAGTCAAAGAACAAATAGATTTGTCTTGGGAGAAGTACAATCAGAATGTTCCTGGGGACCAAGGGCGACACTACTTCTGTCTCACTTATTTTGGGCACACTGTCAAGAGAGACCACGACCTGGAGAAGGGCAGCACTCTTGGTCAAGTGGAGCGAGGTGCTCAATGAGATGGATTGACACAGAAACTGCAACAATGGGCTCAAACATTAAGAGCAGGTGTGAGCGTGGCCCTGGGCAGTGTTTCATTCTATTGTACATCGGGTCACTGTGAGTCAGACAGACTCAATGTCACTGAACAGCAATATTTCCTTTGTAAATACTGTTTGTGGGGAAAGACTTGTTTCCAGAAAGTTAGAAAAAATTTGTTTTTTAAATGAGTATCTGTCCTTTGTCTTCCCTAGTCAGTCAATAACTGTTTAATTCCTTACCATATGTGGAGCAGTTAAAATGATTTTAAATGAAAGCCCTCCAGTAAAGGAACTTGCCACCCTATGATAGAAAATTTAACATATTCATTGAAATTTTAATAATTTCATGGTCCTCTCATTCTCTTTCTATTTTATAACTCAAAGAATTTTTTCCCCATTCCCTGCCCGCCAGCTACATAAACCATTGACACCAGTCACGTACTCACTCAATGTGGAAAGAAATAAATATGTTGATACTTAAAAGGCTATGTAAATTGTTTCAAAGTTTCACTACACCCTTTTTGGATTCTGAGTGCCTGGCACACCCAGAACCACCCAAAGCCCTGTTCACTGAGGTCACCCGATAGAAAATCCTGGCACACAGAACACCAACAATCATAGCAAGTTGCCTGAGAATTAGGGGCCGGGGGCAGCTCCTGAGTTAAGGACAGCTAATTCCAGACTAGCAATCAGTACACGCATTGGGCAGATGCCAGTGTCCTGCCCTAAACTAGGTCCAGTAAACAAGACTTCATCAGGCATTATCTTAGTGAATGTAAATCTGAGGCCTGAAACTATGTCAGCAAACAGTAGAGCACAGTGGAAATAACGATGCAAGAGGTGCCATGAAGCAATAGAAACAGAACATAATAAGTGGACATGTTCAGTGGAGAGAGAATGCTACTAGGGAGAAAATTTAGCCGGAGAAGCTCTATCCTAAGAACAGCCTCTTTCCCCTTCCAGCATGACCCCAATTCTACCTTATAAATCTGGCTAGACCAGAGCATGTACACGAGTACAGATAAGAGCTGGAAACACAGGGAATCCAGGTCAGATAAATCTTCAGGACCAATATTGCAAGTAGTCATACCAGGAGGGTGAGGGGGGAAGTGGAGTGGGTGTGGGGGAGATAAGAGGAGCCAATCACAATAATCTACATATAACCTTGTCCCAAGGGGGATGGACAACAGAAAAGTGGGTGAAGGAAGGCATCGGTCCCTATAAGACGTGAAAAAAATTATCATTTAAAAATTATCAAGGATTTGTGAGGGAGGGCAGAGGAGAAATGAGGAGCTGATACCAAGGGCTCAATTAGAAAGAAAATATTTTGAAAATGATGATGGCAGCAAATGCACAAATGTGCTTGACACAATGGACAGATGGATGGTGTTAAGTTTGTAGGAGCCCCCAAGAAAACGATTAAATTGATAGACACATTTTTAAAAGAATGGCCTCCTTTTCAAGATGCTGTTGGGCCACCCGTTTTTCGACGTATAAAGTATTTATAAAACATGGCTGCATCCCAATTGCCAGTCACTTTGTCACTTGTGAGTAAGCTGAGGCAGTCCGGTGTCCTTCTTGTAGTTCCGGTTATTAGAGGGCATCCAGTTGACTCCAATTCATGTGTGCAAAATGAGACAAAGGCTGCCAGTCTGGTGCCATTATTCTAACTGTTGGGTGGGCTTAAGGTCTCCATGGATACACTCTTAAGTCTGTCTCCATCAGAAAGCACCACCAGATCTGTCCACCCTGAGGACCAGAGGGACATTTTAAATACTGGTGGTACTTCTTCCAACACCAAACAACCCACAAGACACCACAGTATGACCAACAGACCAATCGGTGGTGGATTTATCCTGACTAAAGACACTATTGACCGAGGTTACCGGACAGTTATAAAGTAGGGTTGAAAATTGCATCTAAGAAATCTTGTCAGCATCATGTATGCAAAGAGGTGATTCTCGGCCTAGCCAATGAACTCAGTTATCAAGGGCATCTTCTAGAGACCAGTGTGCACAGAGTACTCCAGAAAGTGTACATGACATCATTGGAGGGGCATGATGTCCCAAAGAAAGGGAAGCGTAGACATACTAAAGCTTTGAAGCACGACTTGTAGGAAATGTAGCACAAAGAGTTGCATCGTTGATCTGCAGTTATGAGTAAGAACTGGTTCTGGACCTGTGTGGTGTGGGTTTTATTGCCAGGTTTCTTCTTTTGAAGGTATATAACACTAGGTAAATGGATTTCATCTTTCTAAGCCTCAGCATTCTCACTTATAAAATGGGGACATGAGTCGTTATGAAACGCTTATTACTGCATTTCCAGTCAGATTTATAGTGTGGAATAGTGAAAAGTTGGACGTGACAAGTACAACCTTGGAGAAGGCTAACATTTTTAAAGGGTATAAATTCTGAAATTTTATATATATATACATATATGTGTGTGTGCAAATGTCTTAGTATGCATAAAGGCTCCTTCACAAGACTGGGAAAGAGGGGATGTATTTAGTCTGCAGACTATCATCTCCTCAGCATAGACATAGTTTATAGCAAAAAAATGGGCGCTCAATAAAATTTGCTACATGATTAAGCTTTGCATATACAGTCAATAATATCAACTGATGGCACGGTTATTGCTGTATCCCACCAAGTGGCTTCCAGCTCATCCCAGCCCTGTAGAACAGAGTAGAATATCCCAGAGGTTTTCCAAGGCAGTCATTTTTATGGGAGCAGATCTCTAAGTCTTTTTTTTTCCATGCAGCCCAATGGCTTCAAATTATTAACTTCTCGATGGGGAGTCAAGGGTTTAACCATTGGGCTACCAGAGCTTCCAAATCATACAGGACTTTGTACTTTTTTTTAATCTTTCCGATTAAGTTGTGCCTATCCAGCTTGTTGCTTCACTTGTCTCTAAATATACAACTTTCCCCCCAGTAATACATGGGATCTCCATTTCGTTATAACCATATTCCTGCTGGAGAAAATACTTTCACTGGAAATGTTCTCTATCTGTTGTTTAGGTGAAACATTTTATTGCGTCTACGCTCTTCGAAGCCCCAGTAGTGTGGAGGTTATGTGTTGGGCTTCAATCTACATGATCAGCAGTTCAAGATGCGGAGCAGCTCAGAGGGAGAAAGACTGGGCTTTCTATTCCAGAAAACAGTTACAGTCTCAGAAACCCACAGGGGATGGCTATGAGTCAACATTGATTCTATGGCAGTGAATTGTTCTTCATTCCAGACTCAGCATAGAAAGAGGTAAGAAAATCCTGGGTCACTCACTCCCTGTCTCCAGGATCCCTGTGGGATCAGTGGTTCATTCTCAACCTTCCCAATGCTATGACATTATGTTGTGATGAACCCCAGTCACGAAATTATTTGCATTGCTACTTCATAAGTATAATTTTACTATTGTTATGATCGGGTGACCCCTGTGAAAGGGTCGCTCAGCCCCCAAAGGGTCACGACCCACAGAATGAGAACCGCTGCTACAGCTGGCTTCTGAATCTGCTCCTGTTGGCTAACCATGAATTGAGTGCACGTGTAGACAGACTTGGAACTCCTTGAGGCATCCTTAGATGTTTTTGCTACAGCCTTTGCCCTGACTCTAGGAGGAAGCCTATCATCTCTTTTGGTCTGTGCCACAGATGTCTTCCACATCAATACCATCTGTAATCCCAATGGGAATGATCATTAAAATTGGTTGCATCTGTTTTGGTCCTATCTTTGTAGTGGAAATAATAGAATTTGGCTTCCAAACGACTGCAGCTTTATGTTGATACACAAGCTAACCTGAATTTAAAACACCAAAGATAGACACAGCTGGGTCATGGACAGAGGGGGAAAGTTTGCTCTTTTTCAGTGAAGAATCATGACATTTTTGAGAACTATCCACTCTAAGAACTACCACTGAACTAATCTAATAGAAAATAAAATTAGGAAATATATTCTTTTCCTGGTAGATGTAAACCTATGAGAGGGTGAGTAGAGAATTTGAGAACATCAAATACTTATTTCTAAAGTGCTAAAGAATTGAGAGTGGCCACTGCTTTTGGTAGTATTATATTAGTGGCCATACAGGATAATCAAATTAATTTTCTATAATAGCATAAAAATAATAACATTACCAAAAATCATAGATGTTTATTTATGTAACAAGGTAGCAATTTTTAAGATTTTCAAATAGTGTACATCATAGTAATTGAATAATATGATGAGACCTTTCAGATGGCAAAAAAAATGAATACTCTTTATGATGATCAAGTGTATGTTTTTGAATTTTCTGAACTATGTTCATATATAAATTAGCATAGATAACAAGGTTTCAAACCAGGAGGAAAACTTGAGAATCATATGCCCCTTTGTTTGGCACACTCTTCATAATGAAGAACATTTTTTCTGGCTTTTCAGCAGCCATGTGGAACTGATAGCAGGCTAGACCTGAACCCCACGACCTCATTCTCAGTGCAGATCTGTGAGACACTGTCACCCGGCGCCCAAGAGTCCTGCTTCACTAGTTACCAGAAGCCCTGGGAAAACTCTCTGATGGTGGATTACCCAAATAATCCACCATCGTAACTTCACAGCAGAAAATATTTTTATTCTGCCACTGAAAACTAAGCTCACTCACCTTGAGTAATTCTGATTCACAATTAAATAATTTGGGCTTTCAATGAACATAGAGAATTTTACAAAGCAAAGACTCAAGAAACAATCTAGTTTTACTGATTTGGTCAGACCACCAAAAATACTAAATAAAACTATTGGGGTTTTTGTAAAGCATTCTTAGGACCATTTCACACTGAAGAAGCAAATGTTCAGTCTCGAGAAGTGAAAGCAAAAGTAATGCTATTCCAGAGAAGCAATAATGAGTTTTACTCTTTAATACATCATGTCTCATAAGCATAAAAAGTTTCATTGAAAGAAGTTCGATAGCATTATTTAAATAACAGTATGGCTATCTGTGAGAGGACAAGTAGTTCTTGAATTAGGTACTCTGGATTCAAATCTAGGCTCCATAGCTATATGTGCACCTAAGATAACCTGTTTAATCACCGTTAGTACTTAATATGCCCCCATGCTCAATCTATGTCCTTTGAGAAGTAATCAAGATTATGACCCTTTGGGAGTAAGAAAAAAAAAAATCAATCACTGAGTTGACCTAGCCTCAGTTTCACTAGTACAGCAGATTTGAAAAACCACTGTTTTGAATGAACACTTTTCTTTGACAGTATCCTACAGAAACAAAGTCGCTCATGACCACTGAGTCCATTTCAACTCATATTACAGATATAACTCAGGGTAAAACTGCCCCTGAGGCTTTCCGAGACTATAGAAATCCCCCTTTCTCTCCTAATGAGACAAAGAGAAGCACAGTACTGAGAGAACTTGTCCACAGGAATCCACTGATCCCAGAGACCTGTTTTAAAGTTTTGAGTTACATCAGTCCATGTGTCAACTGGACTCCTAGAAGTGATTCTATTTTACTTACCCTCATGAAAGTGATAAAAGCAAAAAATATAAGCATGTGGTAAATGCATGTGATATAGCACCTGTAAATATACAGGCATGTATTACATAAACAGAAGTTAGTTATTTTTATAATAACCCAGTTCATAGCTATTAAGGAGCTCAGGTAACACAATGGTTAGGTACTCAGCTGATAGCTCCAGAGTTAGCAGTTCAAACCCACCAGTCTTCCCTGAGAGAGAGAGATGTAGCAATTTGCTTCTGCAAAGAATTACAGCTTTGAAAACACAGTGAAGCAGTTCGACTCTATCTTACCGATGAGACAGAATCAGTGGCAGTGAATTTGGGGTTTCTGTCCATAAGTAGTCAAAAAAGTAGTAAAATAAGATCATATTGCTACTTCTACCCCCAATACAATAGTGTTGTTTTTTAATTCACTATCAAATTCTTAAGAATCTCTCAATTCAAAGAGCATTTTAAAAGTAACTAGTGATGACTTAACATGAAAAGGAACATCAAATAAAAAGAAAAGAAAAGGAACATCTAACTCAAAGCAGCCACTAGCATAACATTTATCTACAAAACACTGGAGACGTTCCTTTTAGAATCAGGTTGCTAGCATTGGTAATCATATTCATCACATTGTGGTCAAGCGAGTTAAACATAATGTACAAATGATGCTCATTTCCAAGGAGTAATGTGGTCTAATTAAAATTCCTGAAGGATAAACTGAAAATGAATAATTAAGTTTATTAATATAGCTAAAAATAAAGGAATGCAACAAGATAAATTAATAAGCAGTCAGTAACTCTTCCCCACACAATAACTCTCTTAAGTAAGCCCAGCAAAAACAGAAGCTGCTATAATAAAATTATCCTTTTCACAATCGCAACAACAAAAATTAAATACGTAAAATTAACTGTCCAACCCCATAAAACAAATTTCCTAAGAGTCAAAGGAAAATATGAGTAATAATCGTAAAGCTGTATTCTTATAAGGGAGTGTGAATCTAAACACGTTATCTACTTTTTAATGAATTTCCTTGTAATAACAATTTTAGTGACATTCCTTCAAAGTTGATAAAGTGATTGTAATATCCTCTGGAAGGTGACTAAAGGACATGGTCAGATTCCACTTCGATTTAAGAAAATGAGAAGTATAATGTGTCTTGTACAACTAAGTTTATTGAATGAGAGGGAAAGAATTGAATTAAAAGATACGTAATGGAATTTTTTTCATGAACTTCTTCAAGTTCCCTTGTATAAACACTATGACTGCAGAGTTTTTAGAAGTCTCTGCCTAACCTAAATAATACAATAAGGTATAATTTTTCTACCTATATTAAGTTGTAAATGGCATAATTATTAATTGTATTCAATAAGCCTTGTCAAGACTTATTCAGACCAAACTGTTTTTTATTGGGGGGGGCGGGGGTGGACAGGGAGGAAGGAAAGAATGAGAGCAATGTAAATATAGTTCTTAAAAATGTCTCTCTGAGGGCTGAGCCCCGGTGGCGTAAGTGGTTGAGTGCAGAACTGCAGCCCGCAGGCTTGGTGGTTCAAATCCAGAGGCGGCTGGGTAGCACCCACAACCACCAGAGGCAGTGATGCCCACACACAAAAAAAAAAAGTCTCTCTGAGGGATAAAAACGTTTGGATGGATTTACTTTTCTTGTTGTTCTTCTGTATTTGCCTCCCAAATTATAATAACTACTTATTGGTCTAGAAATGGGAGGAACATATTTTTAAGAGAAAAGGAAACAAAATATGAAGAGAAAAAGAAATACCATGGGCTTTGTAAGCGAAGTTGAATTCTGCTCACAATGACTATTTGGAAGGACCTCGGCAGATTAATATTGCAAGGCCTGTAAGCATATACTTATTAGTTCAGCTTTTATGTTCAGACTAGGCAACCCCAGAGGGATAATCTATTCACCTGCTGAATACTGATAGATAAGGAAGTGATGTCATACATCTAATATTGGCCTGATGGAGGCAGAGGGAAAGGGCAGCTGGTGAGAATCGCCTATGGCTTTTCCAGAGATGAGAATGCCTGCTGACGAAGAGTGTCCTGTGAGAAGCTGGGTGGCGAAAGTTCTTTGGCAGGAAGAATGAGATGTGAAGCGGCTGCTAATGAGGACTAATGGATTGGGTGGATTTTGCCCTGGCCCAGGGTCAAGATTTCCAAGGCTACTTTCTCAATTTGGTTCACTTTTACAAGGGTTGACAGGAAGTCTCCTGTGAACTCACACAATATCAGATGCTATGTTAGCCACAAAAGTAGTGTAAAACAAGGCCCCTAATCTCCAGGACCTTTCGATCCGGTGGTGCAGGCAAGATGACACATGAACAATATGAAAACAAGACAAAAGAATAAATAGATTAAGTGTCCATCTGAGGGGCTCAGCGAATTGGTGTAATAGAAGGCCACTGAAGGATAAAATGCAGGGGCTGGTGCAGAAAGAAGAATGTTCATGCCCCAGGAAACATGTTGTAACGTGTAAATCCATGCCTCCTGCTTCAAACCCCTCTTTGATGTTGCTCACCAACCACAAGTCTCCCTTTCCGAGCTGAACACCAGACTCTGGTAACTCATTTCTTAAAAATTTGGCCTATGTCTTAAACAATAGCCTTGTTTAGAATCATATTTGTTGCACAAATTTGATACATATTTATTACACAAAGGCTTAACCGTATCACTTTTTTCTCACAAAACCCTTATGGCAACTCAATTCCTAACATTGATCTCGAAAATGTTCTTCTCTAAAGCCAATTTATCCATACTGTTAACAGTATCAGAGACTCAAGCGAAATCTCATTTCAAACAGCTTTAAGTCAGATGAAAAAAAACAAAATCAAAAAGCACAGTTGGTGATGATCCAGTCACAGTGAATGCTTTTTCCCCGTGGACCACTCTTGAGATCCCTGTCAACACTGGATTGCATCCCAATTTTCAAAGAGAATTGGATTGTTCTGTTGCCTTTGATTGGAATTCAGAGGCAAATGAAATTCAGTGTGAGATCTGAGGAGATATGCAGCCTTTGCTTATGAAGGGATAGCAAGGCCTTCAAGTAGTCAGAGGTCACTCTGGTAGAGAGGGGTTCGAATTTCACAAGGAATGTAGCCAAGTCCACACCATGGCATCGGCCTTCACAGGGCAGAGAAGTGTGTAGCATAGGGTAGATTGACTTCATGAAATCCACAGCAGAACTTTTGACAGGAAGTTCTTTCATTTTACCACATGGGCACAATGGAAGCATGGGGAGCTGTGACATTATTTTGAAACTTAATTTAGCCGTCGGGATATTTCTAGCTCATGTGGAAATCCAGCCTTAAGCCAGAAAGTAAGCATTCCCTGGATGAAGTTGAGTATAAACCGACCTGAATATTAGCTGAGGCACCTAATTTTACCAGACAAACTGCATTAAAAATGTACTGGAAAAAACTCAACTTATATAAGAGTATTTATGGTATACTTCATTTGCCTTTCTGTTCTTGTGTCAGGCAACAACAGGGAACAGACATAAAACATGCTCCAAATACACTTCCATTTCCGTGAATGTCTTTGACACCTGTGAAATTTATAAAAGGTCTGTGAAAAGCCATTTCTTAACTCTTCCGCTGGTTCTTGACTCATGTGCGTAGAAATGCCATGAAAGCTTGATCTTGAAAAGTACTCTACTTATTAGCATTTTCCCTCTAGTTTTCATTCTCAGCTTTCCTTGTTATCAGGGGTCTACTCACCTCTGATACCTTTTCATCAGAGAAGGCCTTCAACGAAGGAGCAGGATCTGTTGTCTGGAGGTCGCTATGCGTTAGCTCCAACGCACTGGCACTTAACAGCTTATACATGGGCAGCCATCGGGGTCAGAATCATGCAGAATTGATGCTGTTGTTCCCAACTTTGCCATCAGTTGATTTTGTGACTATTATTGGACTGTGTTGTACTTTCATAATAAATTTCATCTGAAATCCCTAACCGTTTAAACTTAATCCTGAGGAGAAGAATCTGAATTGTAAAACGAAGTCTGTGCGAAAGGAATAATCAGATAGCCATCAGTTCCCCGACTCCAACCACCTTAATCACTGATGTACACCAAGCAGAAACTGTGTTGACATAAAAGATTAATAAAACTGAAAATTCAAATTAACCGTGTACCGTAAAAGATGAAGGTCACAGAGAAGTGGTCTCATGCATAGAACAATACACAAAGTGTTTTCTTTCGTGGCCTTTTCTAAAATTCTTCTTCCTTTCTCACCAGGGCAATAATTTCAGAAGATTGCCCTCTCCAACTGGAATGCTCAGGGTCATTCTCTCTTTGCATTCTGCATAAACCAAACAGGTTGGTGTGGCGACCAGTTCTATCCTTGGTATGCCCAGGGGTGTAAGAGGAGAACTGTGTAGGACTTTCAATGGCCAGTTTTTCAGAAGTAGATCATTTCTCAGAAGTACCTCTGGGGAGACTTGAAATTCCAACTCCTTGACTAGCAACTAAGAATTAACCATTTGCACCACCTAGGGACTCTATTTTCATACCCAAAGCAAGATAGCCAAATGGCCTTGAGGGATGAGGAAGTTCAGGTTCAGATTCTGCTCTGATCAGCTGTTTGGCCCTAGTTTAAGTCCCCTTGGCTTTCATCTCCACATTCGTAAACTAGGGTTCACGGTTCTGCTTGCTTTCCTGGGATTGAAGGAAGCAGTACTTATAGCAATATTAGAGGAGACTCATACAACACAAGTACTCGATAAAGGTTAGCAGCCAGACTCCCTGATTTTTCTTTCTATATGTAGGCTATTGACTTCAGTTAGGGATAATTTTGTCTATATTTTGAAAGTTTCTTTGTGTATTCTCTATTACTTTTTTCCCCAGAAATTGTTACAATCTAAATATATAATCTAAATCGCACTTGTAAACTGTTGAAAATTATTTTGTAATGAACAGGGTCCAATTATTATTCCAAACAAGCACATCTCCAATTTTATTAAGAGACATAATTAGAATATAGGCTTTGAGATGCAAAAAAATTTTTTTCATTTTTTTCTAGGAATGCATCACTTCTATAATCTGAACTTTATGGGCTGAGCTCTCAGTAATGTCACAATCAGAAAGAATGATAGCATTTCTTATGTCTGGATGGATGTTCAAGACTGTGCTATAGGATTTAAAAAGAGAGAAAAAATATTTAGGATAAGCTTTGATCAAATTACACAACTGTAGAAAAATTTTAAATATACATACAAGCATTTTGTCTTTTTCTGTCTGTTGCTTTATTTTCTTATAGCTTATTAGTTCTTAAAACAGTAACAAGCAAGAAAGAAGAATAAAGGAGAATTGATCTGAGATATTTCAGATCAATGAAATCTAAATGTTCTTTTTACAAATGGTTGGTCAGTGCTGAGTCAGAACGTCCTTGTTTTTCGGTGCCTTGGGGACAGTTCCAACTGTTTGTTTGTTTGTTTGTTCCAAAAGAACAAAGCACCACCAGGTCATGTGTCATCTTCACAATTGTTCTTATGTTTAAGGACATTATTGAAGCCACTGTGTCAACTCACCTTATGAAGGGTCTCCTTCAGTGCTGTCCTTCCACTTTACCAGGCACTATGTCCTTTTTCAGGGACTAGCCTCTCCTGATAACATTCCCAAAATACATGAGACGAAGTCTCAGCCTCCTTGCTTCAAAGTAAAAGAAAAAAAAACCCAAAAAGCAAAATGATCAACTAAAGAATCCCACTAAGACTTTTGTATCTTAAAAACAAAGAGAAAAATCCAAAAAAATTCTAAAAATTAATAGGTTACTTAAAAGAGTTTATTTTCCATCTTCTTCTATATCAGCAATACTCGATAGTTTACAAGTCTATACAGGAATGAATTTTTGAAATCTAGAAAAATTACTTTGAACCTAGAATTCTATAATCAGATTCAGTATCAATCCAATGTGATGGGGGTGGGGTGGGAGACCAAAGAAAATGTTAACCCTGTCATGATTCATAAAATTTATCATCTCGGCATCTCTTCTGGATGAAAAAAAAAAACCTTCTTTTAAGTATTCAAGGATATAACAAAGTAGGCAGGCTGTGAACCTCACCGGCGTCTTGTGCCCGGTGTCAATGGCACTGGGTGTTGGCCCTCAAAGGGTTCACCACAAGCCTGAATTTTATGTTCGCAATTGGGTTTGGGGGGTTTTGGGGGGGAGGGTAGGGGAGATCACTGCCCTCTGATGGTCGTGGGAGCTACCCAGGCTTGCTCCTGGAGAGCTGCTGCTAGATTTGAACCGCCAAGCCAATGGTACGCAGTCCTGCTCTCAGCCACTACGCCACCCGGGCTCAGCCTGGGTTTTGTTTTTTATGTTTACTTACGTAGGTCTCTTTTAACAGCACTTTGCTTAGCTTCTCCAGTTTGCGACCTTTTAAATTTCTTTCTGGGCGGTGGGGGAAGGATGCAACAAAACAAAAGAAGAGAATGGGGTAAGGGTGGGCTAGAGCACTGCTCCCACAGCCACCACAATTTTCTCAAATAACCCCAAATTCTTCATATTTTTATCAGCCTTCTCCTCTTTGCCTACACTTCACCCCAGTCAGGTATTTTCATAAACATGCTATATTGACTTTTATAATAAGTTCTTTAAAAAATATATAACAAATGTAAGATTATCAAAGGTGGGGGCAGTTAGCAAAAAAAAAAAAAGAGAAAAGAAAAGAAAGAAATGTAGAATGTGCAGGTACCTTGCTTAAAAATCCAGAAAAGTCTATTGGTGGTGTGGTTATGAAGCCAATATAATTATTAAGACAATATGCTATAAAATAAAGATGAATAGAGTTAAGAACAGTAGCAATCCAGAAAATTGTAAATCATGTGGTCACAGCGAAAAATGTGGAGAGCAGAGTGAAAAGTAAAAACACGTTACCAACCTTTTTATGCCCAATAAAAGAAAGCGATAGATTCAGATTAATTTTCAGTGTTAAACAATGCATAGCAATTTAACAGTGCTTGTTAGGATTTTAAATATGAATTCTGTTTCAAGAATAATCTTTTATTCTCATAAAGTTTACCAAAAACTAAACTTCCCTCCCATAAAGGAAGGAAAGTATTAGGGCTCAATGAAAAAGGGAAGTACTCACAATTCTAAATAGTTCTACCAATTTCTTGGATCCATGTCCTACTGCATGAGACAAGCACAAGACAAAGGAAAGAGGAGCTTCTGGGAGAATGTATAAGAGCCAACAAACTCAAATTAAAGCAGGATATGAAACCCAGGAGAGCTGCTTGACAATTTTCTTTAAAAAATCCAATCTAGAGAATCAGAATGAAAACATCAGTCATACATACCAAAGGACTATTTTAAAAACTGGTCTTAAACAGCCAATTTAACATAATTTTTTTTAAATTGATGGTATTAAAGTTTCTTAATAGAATGAAGGTTGCATACCCTGACAAAGCAAAAATAACATTATGACTAAAGTCCATGAGAGGAAAGAAAGAAAATTGAAAAAAGTAAACTGTTCTCATTTTCTCATCTTTTTTTGTAGAGCAATGATAATGCTGTTTAATGTCAATATGTGTGATATTTTAAAGGTCAAAACACAAAGGACCCTTATAATAATTCTCTTTAAGTTTTTTAAAGGAAATAATATCTCTGGTGGTAAAGAAATACTTAAAGTTGAGAAAATATTTCTGACACCTCTTCTCTTTCTGTTAACTACAATAGTTAGCTATAATGCATTTTATTTTCTATGGTTGTGTAGCATTGAGCCTTTCTTCAAAACACTTAAATCTGCTAGTTTTTCTTCTTTTAATTTTAAACAATTACAGAATGTTTGGACTCATGTAAGGTTCATCAAATTTTATCCATGTGAATTCTTAGTAGATAAATTTGAAGTATTCCTTTTTACTTTATACTTTTCTCTATTTTTTAAAATGTTTACAGTGCATATGCATTATTTTTTGTAGAAAAAATTACTCCAACAAATAAACTTAAGGATAAACACAGAAAAATGGATCATTATGTACAAAGGGCTGCAGAAAGGTTTGTGGAAAAATTGAAATTAAAAGGTAGTTTTTCCATGATCTTTTTGAAACCCTCAGAAAATATGTCAAAATCCATTGTAGACAAAATATAAGGCATAAAAACCAGAAGCAGTTCAACCCAGTCAAAAAAGAGAGGAAGAAAATAAATTTCTAAAATAAGCCTTAAAGAGCATAGAAATAACTAATGAACAAAGAGACAGGCATTAATAAATTTCAAAAACTTAAAATTCAAACAGGAACTAAAAAGGTGGTAAATAAATTGAACTGTGTTAGTCTGGGTAGACTGGAGAAACAAATTCATAAACACACATATGTGTATAAGAAAGAACTTTTACATACAAGCACAATTGAATATTGAGAAAATATCTCAGCCCAGTGCAGATCAAGTCCATAAGTCTGATATTAGCCCATATGTCAGATACCAATCTATAAAGTCCTCTGCAGACTCACAAAATACATGCAATGACACCAAATGCAGAAGATTACAAGCCAGTGGGTAGGAAGTCTTGGGGATCCAGTGGTATTATAAGTAAAGTGACCAGATTTTAAGTGGACACCATTGTCTGGGGGTGGAGATGGGGTCTATATGGAGCAACAAAAATTTTCATGGAACGCAAAAAATAGTATTGTAATATATTTATTTTCATTTTAAAACACCACGGGGCATTGTTAAATTGTTGAAAGAAAAAAAAAGCTGGACATCTGGTCACACTAATTATAAGCATCACAGCACTGGCAGGTTCCTTCAGCTCCAAAACTCTGACTGCCTCAGGGTACCTTCATGTGACTTCTCCTCAGAAATGTCTCACAGGGAGTGACCTGAAAGAGAGTGTCTCCTACCTCCAAGGAGAAAATATAGGAATTCCCAGAATCCCCAGGAAAAGGTCATGCCCACACAGAGGTCTCATTGGCTATACAATGTGTGGCTGTCATATGCTTGTGTTAATTTCATAATTGAGATGTAGGGGTGGAGTCTAGCCTGTTTATCTGGAGATAGCCACTGAGTAGCCAATGAGGCCTCTGTGTGGGCATAACTTTCTCCTGATATGTCTAGGAAGTCTCGCAATATTTCCCTCATGGAGAAGAGAAGCTATCTCCCCAGTTGTTGGGGGTTAGTCTCAGAGATGATGGATTACGGACAAGACAAGATGGCAGAGTCTGAGCTGCTGCAGGAGCCGGAGGAGAAGCCACCTAGCCTTGCCCTGATGGAACCCGACCTCTGAAGCTGGAGAAGCCACGAGGGAACCCCTGCCAGCACCAGGACTCTGCACCCACTGGCCTGTGACTTTGTGAGTTGGAAGGAGACATTATAGACTGGAATCGGGCATCTGGGCTAATATCAGACTTATGACTTTGAACTGGACTGGGTTGGAATGTTTTCTCAAGGTCCTATTCCTTTTCTATAGAAACCATTCCCTTATATCTATAAGCGTGTCTACGAATTTGTTCCTCTAGTCTGCCCGGACTAACACACAATGTTTGACAGGCTAGACTCCACTCCTTCCCTCCCAATCTGCTCAAATTGACAAACGATTATATAACTACCACAATTTCTTTAAGAAATAGAATCAAGTGGAGAAACTCACATAGTGTAAGAAAATAAATACAATGCCGACTATAAAAGGAAGGCACTGTAGTTTAGGCATTGGGTTGCTAACCACAAGTCAGCAGCTACCAGCTCCAAGAGAGAAAGTTGCTCCGATGAAGAATTACAGTCTCAGAACCCTAAGGAACAGTTCTACTCTGTTCTGTAAAGTCACTATGAAGCAGAAATGACCTGATGGCAGTGGGTGTGAAGATTGAAAATAATTTATGAGACTAATCTGTGTCATGTTCGTGATATTTAGGTTTTGTGTCAACTTGGCTGGAAGAGGACTCTCAATGGCTTGGTAATCAGGGTCTTCAGCATAACACTATCTACCATAACGTAAACGAGTCCATGCTGGGATCTCTTGTGAGCAACAAAGCAGTTATCAAAAGATTAGGGATGGGGGCATTCCCCTACTCAAGTCATTACTCTGCTGCAATTGAAAAGAAGTGTCCTTGGAGTGGGCCCTACTCTGATATAAGCAGAAACTGGAAAAGGTGTCTCTTCTTGTTGGATCCTGCATTTGTCTCCAAAGCCTCTTGATAATGGAGTCAATGGAACACCATATTGTATACCAACTCTGGGAGCTATCCAGTGGCCATACTGCCTGCTAATCTTGGATTCATCCAACTCTGTGGCCACAAATCTGACTTGCTGACCTTGGTTTCATCGATCTCTACCTTCATCAGCCTGCAGTCTTCCTGCTACAGCGTTTGTCAGCCTCAATTACTACATGAGTCAGGAAAAACCTCCAGCTTAGCATCTGACCCATGAGCTTAAACCAGAATGGAATTACTCACTCCTATAACTATGTGAGTCATCTTCTTGATACATATTTTTTCTTTATTTAAGTATCACTGTTTTGCTTCTCTAGAAGCAGCCTAACACAATGTTAAATTTGCACATTTAAAAATTGAGACAATTTTGCCATAGAAGCTTATGAGTAGCTAACCTAACCACCTCCCTGAAATATAGAAATCCTAGCTGACTTTGCAAAGGTGCTACACTACATTTTCAAGAATGGATAAGGCTTAAACTCATTTGACAATTTCACTGCAAACAAAAATATTCAAATTACCGTGCTCACCCTAAAAACTAGTATAATTCTGAAAGCTAAATTAGAGTGGAATCAAAAGTAAATATAACTATAGACTAATCTTTTTTTGAAAATAGATGAAAGTCAAAATATTATGAAGAATAACATCATTAGAAATAGTAGGTTTCCCCCTATCCAGATAAATATTCTTTAAAAGCTAGGGACACAAAGAAACTTCGGTAATTTGATCAAACATAGGTACCAACGTGCCACAGCAAATACCACATTTATCTTTTAATTACTCAAAGTATTCTCATTATACTTCATAAGAAGATACAATATTTAGTTTTATATTACATTGTTATAAGATGACCAACCAGTAAAATAAAGCCTTCCTAGATAGTAAGTACCCTATAAAGCTGCAGTACAAAAACAGTGTGGCATTTGTGCAGGAATATACAAACTTGAAGAACCCCAAGAAACATCTATGTGGTCACCACATAGCTAGCTGCTCTAAGGAAACATTCACTTTGCCTATGCAATAATAGTTCTACAAATTAAATGAGGAGTCTAACTCCGGGCCAAATTACTGTACGTGTTCCTTTAGGCCCAATCACACGCAATTTTAAAGTGGTTGCCTGGTCAAAAGAAAGCTGACTTCCACACCGTGCAGTGTGCACTGCAATTTCTGGAGGGAACTCATCCCCAACCCTCATCTTTACTCTGACCTTCCCAACCCCACCCTGACCCCCACCCCACCCCACCATCTACCCCTCCTCCTGCTCATTCCCTATCAACCACTCTCTTGAGCATGAACACATTCCCTGTCCCCGGCCCTCACGTTGGAGGTGTCCCTATTGGTCCCTACACCCAAGTTCACTGTTTTCCTACCTGTTGTCCTTTTATTTTATTTTATTTTATTTTTTTGCTAAGCTTTCCCACTACCTCCTCCCACCACAGATAGTAGAAGTGTTTTGTTCTGGACTCCTTGATAGGGTGGCACCCTTCTCCCCCCACCTGCCCTGTATGCCATCTGACTGGTACGCTTCCATGGGGTGAAAGAGAAGCCAACCATGCTCCTTTGAGCCTCTAGCTTACACAGTTGCCGAAAGTGAATAAAGGCTTCATTGTTACTTTCAGCTTGGCGCACTGTCCTACTTGAGCACCTGGATACCTGGCAGCCTGACAGTAAGTAATATTATCTGTACTTTGCAGCTGAAAAGAGCCCTGGTGGCGCAGTGGTCAAGTGCTTGCCTGCTAACCAATAGAGTGGTGGTTGGAAGCTGTCAGCTGCTTGAGGTGAGAAAGATGGGGCAGATCACTGCCAAAAAGACAGGCAGCGGTGGAATCACTCGGTCCAGCTCTGCTTTGTCCTACGGGGTCATTAGGGGTTGAAATCGACTGGATGGTAGCAGTTTTTTGCTTTGGAGGTTTAAACCAAGGCACCAAGGTTGAGGCCACATATGTTAACTTTTTCATGATAAGTGGGACACAGCTCACCTACATTTTCTCCCCCTAGACTTTATTAGGCAACTGCTTTGCCAGGGCAGTCCAGCCAGCCTGCATAGTATAGTACAGTACAGACAGGAGAGGGCTTGTGCAACAGTTGGAAATGAAAGAAATGGGCATATGCTGCCAATTACTATTTTTGCACCATATCGTATGTGGTCATGCATCCCAGAGGTATTATTTTATGAAACAAGGGTCCTCTTCTTTGGCTTTTGTAGTGGGAGAGAGAAGACTCCCATGTTTATATCCATGATCCTGGGCAGTTTTTTAAAATTCCTTT
Source organism: Nesogale talazaci (assembly GCA_004026705.1). NCBI lineage: Eukaryota > Metazoa > Chordata > Mammalia > Afrosoricida > Tenrecidae > Nesogale > Nesogale talazaci. Next base: position 97,268 of record PVJH01002220.1, on the reverse strand, counting down.
TCCTGTGATGATCCTATGCTCATAAGTATACTGCATTTTCAGACACCCCAATTTGTATGTGCCTGTCAAGGTACCTAGAAGGCAGTGGAGTCCAGAGGGCCATATATGTCTCACATAGTTTTACCCTCCAGAGTCCAACATCACAAATGTGTCCCACATAATTCCACCAAAGAGTTCAGAGAGAGACATGGGTCCCACATAGTTCATGTCAAAATGCATATTGCATAATAAAATTTTAGAGGGGGTAAGGGTCGGGGGATAAGAAAAAATTTTTTGATGAAATAAAATTTTAGAAATGCTCCTTGATTCAACATGTCTGCCATTAAACACATGATATCCACAAAAGTTCAAAGGAGAAATAAATAGGAGTGCTGAGTGGGTTAACTAATTTTCCAGAGTCAATGAGTTTATCTATTTACTATAACAAACCACTAGTACTAGTTATGATCAAGTGAATTCTAGCTCATGGGGACCCCATGAGTTATCAAGTAGGACTCATCAATCTACAGTTCTCCTGGCTGTGACCTATCAGAAACCGATAGCCAGGCCTTTAATCCTAGGCACACAGGAATGGATTCAAGTCACCAACTTTCCCTTCAGTTAGTAACTCAGCACTTGATCATTTGGACCACTCAGGTACTTTTCCCAGATGGCCCAGAAATATAGTGGAAATCAGGATACAATTAAGTTAGTATTTTAAATCAAGGGAAAGAATGAACATGTAATATATGAGGTTGAAATGACTGACTACCCATTTTGACAAAAAAAGTAAACTGTTCTCATTTTCATTGTCTTCAAAATAATTTTGTGGTTTAGTTTTGAATTCTGATTTGATATAGAAGTTACTAAGAGGGCTGAGGCCCGGTGGCGTAGTGGTTGAGTGTGGTACTGTAGCCGACTGGCGTGGTGGTTCGAATCCAGCAGCAGCTCTCCAGGGGCAAAGCTGGGCCTCCTACTCCCAGCAGAGGGCAGTGATGCCAAAAAAAAGAAATTACTAGGAGAATATCTATAATACTCACATAGTTAATAATTTTGGTTGCCTATTAAAAAATCAAATTTATAGGTGGATTATTTTCATGCAGTATTCTAGGTGTACCATTACCTACAATAAAACTGCTACTACCACCAAAACAGGACATATCCAAAGTATGTTTCTATTAATTTACTATTTTTTATTTATTCATTTAATTATGAATAGAGTATAGCCTGTAAAAAGTTTTTCTTTTTAAAATTTGATTAAGATTATTGTTTCTTCAACCACCCCTCCCCCAAAAAATAATCATTGTTGTGGTCAAAATAAAGAACTTTTAGAATATTTAAATTGGGTAATCAAAAAAAAAAGAAGACTGAGCCCCCATGGCATAGTGGTTGTGCGCGGGACTGCAGCCCACTAGGGTGGAGGTTCAATTCCAGCAGTGGCTCCACAGGAGCAAAGGCTGGGCCTCCTACTCCCACCACCAGAGGGCAGTGATGGCCCCCCCAAAAAAAAACAACAAAAAAAGAAAAGTTTGATTCTACTTTGTACCATATCCAAAATAAAATATTTCAAATTAATTAAAGATATAAAAGTCCTAAAAACTCTGAACAGAATTATATCTGTAGGATAAAATTTGCATAATCTCGCTTTGAAGCAAAGATTGTTAAAAAGGTAAACATGAAGTCATAAAGTGAAAATAGTGTGATTTGACTATATTAAAGGCTCCACTAAAAAAAGTGAAAGGCAATAAGAAAATACAAATAACCAAAAAAGATATTAAGGGGTGTATAGAGATCAACAGGACCAATAGGTGACATCAAGATAAGTGGAGAAAGGATTGAAGTTGCCAGGGATCCACAATCAACGTAGATAGAAACAAGAGTCGAGAAATCAAGGACGCATTACACTGGGTAAATCTGCTGCACAAGACCTTTCTAAAGTATTGAAGAGCAAGGCTGTCACTTCGAGAACTAAGTTACACCTGACCTAGGTCACATTTTCAATCATCTCCTATGTGAAAGTTGGACATTGACTAAGGAAGACTGAAGAAGTGATGCATTTGAATAGTGGTGCTGGAGAAGAATATAGAAAATTCCAGAACTACCAAAAGAACAAACAGAACTGTCTTAGCAGTACAGTCAGAATGTTTCTTGTGTTTCTCATGCCCTTTGGACATATTATCAAGAGAGACCATTTCTTGGAAAAAGGCAGCTTTCTTGGCATAGAAAGGCAACCAAAAAAGTAGGCTGTCAATGAAATGAATTGATATAATGGCTGAAACAATGGGCGCAAACATAACAATTGTGAAGATGACACAGAATCTGGAAGTGTTTTGTTCTATTGTGCTACGTTGGAAAAAACTCAACAGCATCTAACAATACTAATGATAAAAAGCAATATTTAAAAAACTGAGGAAAAAATGTTCAAAGATTATGAATAGGCAATTCACAAATAAGCAATACCTGTGGGATACACATATGTGATGTAAGGGATGTGTGTATGGGATATACACAGATATTGGATACATACATAAAAGGATATATAAAACATGCTTTTTATATTATTCATTATAGAAATGAAATTACATCATAAAATGATCAGTTTTTTATCTATGCAAGTGGCAAAAAATTCACCGTATACAATATCAGTTAGCATATGGAAAAATGTACACTACCATGTTCTGTTTGGAAATACCATTATCTAAATATTAATGGCCTGGGAGTAGAGGATTGTGAGTTGGGCAGTTAATAACAAGGTCAGAGTTTGAAACCAGGGGGAGGAAGGAGACTTTCTGTTCCTGTAAAGGTTTATAGGCTAGGAAACACGTGGGGGCAGTTCTTCTACCCAGGGGATCATTATGAGTTGACTCAATCACAGGGTGCATGGTTTGGGAAATATATTTTGTCTTAAAAGTAGCATAGCCAGAATGTACCCTAGAAGCAAGAAAGATAACAAGACTTTATCTCATATACTTTGGACATAGGAGTTACCTGTCCCTGAAGAAGGACTTCATGTTTTGTAAAGTCGGCTGTCAGTGACAAAGAGGAAAAGCACAAGATAGTCAGACACAGTGGCCACAACAATGAGCTAAAGCATAGGAAAAACTTGGGGCATGTCACAGAACCATGCAGTTTCATTTTTTTGTACATTGGGTCTCTGTGAATTGGAACCAACTTGATGAGACTTAGCAACAACAACTATTTTGGAGAGCTATATGGTTGTGATCTAGTGATCTGTAGGAACATAATCAATCACCCCCACATTTAATAGTTTTATTAACCATTTTATTAGCACTCATGGTTCTTTATGTCAACAAGTACAAGGGAGTGCTGCTGATCTCACTGAGGTTGTTGGTTTTTTTTAGTTAAATCATTTTACTGGGGCCTCATACGACTCTTACCACAATGCCCACATCCATCCATTGTGTCAAGCACTTTTGTACATTTGCTTCCCTCATCATTCTCAAAACACTTGCTTTCCACTTCAGCCCCTGGTATCCGCTCCTCATTTCCCCCCTCTCTGCTCCCTCCTCCCTGATGAGCCCTTGATAATTTATAAATTATTATTATTTTGTCATATCTTACACCATCCAGCACTTCCTTTCTCCGCTGTCCATTCTCCAGGGAAGAGGTTACAAATAGATCCCTGCAATGTGTTCTCCTTTCCTACTCCACCTTCTCTTCACCCTCCCATTATTGCCCTTCTCACCACTCATCTTGAGGGGTTCTTCTGCTGTGGATTCCCTGTGTTTCCAGTTCCTATCTGTACCAGTGTACATCCTGCATTCCAGCTGGATTTGTAAGGCAGAATTGGGATCATGATGGGGGATGGGGGCGGAGCATTTAAGAACCAGAGGATCGTTATATGTTTCATTATTGCTACATTGCATACTGACTGCCTTGTCCCCTCCCCAAGAGCCTTCTCTGAGGGAATGTCAGTTGCCTACAGATGGGCTTTGGGTCCCTAATCTGCACTCCCCCTCATTCACAATGATGTGATGTTTTTGTTCTTTGATACCTGATCCTGCTCCCTTCAAAACCTCATGATCACCAGGCTGCTGTGCTTCTTCCTTCTGGACTTTATTGATTTCCAGCTAGATGGCCACTTGTTTATTTTCAAGCCTTTAAGGCCCCACACTCTATATCCCTTAGTAGGCAGGCACCATCAGCTTTCTTCACCACTTTTGCTTATGCATCTGCTTTGTCTACAGTGATCATGTCAGGACAGGCTGGTATGCTTCCTTCCATATGGGCCTTGTTGCTTCTCAGCTTCATGGCCACTTGTTCTCACTGAGATCTTTTATGCAATGGCAGTCAAGTGGCTAATGGTGCTAGTAGAAACTCAACTGAACCTAGGTCTTTCAAGGAGAACTGGATGGGTTACCTGAGACTCCCAAAAGTGATTTTTCTGAGAAGTAGATAGTTCTCTTCTCATATAGGCCTAGGCTTGCTTCCACCAGTATTAGTCAATAGGAGTCATTATGGGAATGTTCCACAAACAGTGAGAATGTGAGAACGCTAATTCAGTGGAAGGCCATCATTGGAAATTCACAACTATAAGGGCATAAGTTACTATTCTCTGACTCTGCAATTCTGCTTCTAGGAACTGAATCTACAGATAGCTTCTACATGTGCACTGAGGCAGGCCACATGTCTATGCCTGTTGTGCTTGGGTACCAAGCAGTCAGTTCTAACTCTAAGTGGCCCAATGTACAAAAGCAACACGACCTGATCTTGTGTCAGTCTCATAATCATTCCTATGTTTTAGCAATAGTTCTACCCATTGTGTCAATCCATCTCATTAAGGGTCTTGCTCTTTTTCACTGACCCTCAATTAATATGCAAGATGTCCTACTCCAGGAAATTATCTCTCCTACTAATAATCATAATATATGTGAGACAGAAGTTGCACCATTTTCATCTCTACAGAGCAGTCTGTTTGTACTTCTGCAAAACGTAAGATTTATATGTTCTCTTGACAGTCTAAGTTACTTTCAATATTTTTTGCCTACATCGTAATGAAAAAACATCAAACCTTTTCTGGTTTTCTTTATTGATTGTCCCATTATCACATACACATAAGGTGATTGAATATGCTGTATCTTGGGTCACGCTTATCTTAGTTCTCAAATGATATCTTTATTCTTTAATACTTTCAAGAAGTCTTGGATAGTAGATTTACTCAATGCAATATGACCTTTGATTTTTTTTGTTAATTAACTTATTTATAATAGAAAGTTTATAACTTCTGAAAAACAGTGCAATCTAAATAGATATCACATGAGCAAAGAACATGAACGTTTGATCAAAGAAGAAGCACAATCACTCAAGATACTCAAATATCCTACCTCTTAATAGTCAAGGAAATGATTCAGATGTATTTATTGCTTATACTATAAACAAAGTTTGAAGCAATTTCTATTTTCTAATTCTCACTTTACTATTTTTAGTACTGACTTGTTTTTTTAAAAAACAGCATGAGAATTTCTCCCAATGCAGACATCTTATGAGCCCCCAATAAAATGATTTATAAAACAAAAAGGAGGGGGAAAGAGAAGCTTATACCAAGGGCTCAAGTAGAAAATATTAGGAAATGAAGATGGCAACATGTATATAAATTTGCTTGATACAAATGATATATGGAATGTCATAAGATCTGTAAGAGGCCCCAATAAAATCTTTGGGGGTGAGGGGAGCTTTAAAATGAATCAACACTGAATAAGCATAAAGCTCACATCCCTGGAAGAAAATTTCTTTTTCCTTGGGTTCTGAGATTTAGTGTGGAGTTGTCAATAAAGAGAATGATATTCCTGATCTCCACTCTGACAATCTATCATGGATAGATCAATGTTTATGTATGTGTATATATGCATGCACATAGTGTATAAGTAAATAATGGGAGATGCATGTCTCATCTTAGACACTATTCCAGAAAACAACTTCCCTCAAGCAGAAGACTTCTTCCCATTCTTCCATCTGTTAGTACAATCCCATTAAGAGTTTCCCTCCCCCTGTGTTGCCAGCCAGTAAGCAAGGAAGCATCTTAGTACTGAAGAGGACATTTGATTTCTTGACTGCTGCTTCCTTGAACATTGATTTTGGATGCAAGTAAAATTAACTCACTGACAACATCATTCCCCCCCACCCCCATTTATCATAATGTTGTCTACAGATTCATTTATGAGGATTTTTTTCCCTTTACATTCAGCTGTACTTCATACTGAGGGCTGTAGTCTTTAATCTTCATCACTAAGTGCTTCACGCGCTCTGTTTTCAGCCAGCAAGGTCATCTCATCCGCATTCTTAGGTTGCTAATGAGCCTTTCATCAATACTGATGTTTTAGTCTACTTTCATAGAGCCCAGGTTCCTAGATTATTTGCTCAGCTCTCAAAATGCATAAGTCTATGGAAAGATTCAACTGTATGTCACACCATTTCTCATTTTAAACCATGCAATTTGCCCTTGTTCTGTCCTCATAACTGCCTCTCGACCCTTGCACAGGGTCCACATGAGCACAATGAAATATTCTGGAAGTCTCATTCTTTGAAATATTATTCATATTTCTTTTATGACCTGCAAAGTTGAATGTCTTGCATACTCAATCAAATACAAATAAAAGTCGTTCTTGCATTTTTTACAGTCTTCCAAAAGGTATTTGACAGAAGAAATGATATCGCTACTTCCACATCCCCTTCTGAATATGGCATGGCTTACCTGTCCCCTGGCCATGGATTGCTGCAACCATTAAAAATTATCATCAGTGGGGCTGAGCCCGGTGGCGTAATGGTTGTGCGTGGGACTGCGGCCCACTGGGACGGAGGTTCAATTCCAGCAGTGGAGCTGGGCCTCCTACTCCCACCACCAGAGAGCAGTGATGCCCACCCCCCCCAAAAAAAAATTGTCATCAGTAAAATTCTACTTTTGTATGAAGTAAGTGATATTGGTCAATAATTTCTACATTCTACTGGGTCACCTTTCTTTAATATTGGCAAAAGTAAAATTTCTTACAGTCAGTGGGCCAGGTGGCTGTCTTCCAAATTTCTGGATATAATTAAGTGAGCGTTTTCAGTACTATGGCAGTTGTTGAAACATTTTAGTCAGGACTCCGTCAATTTTTTGGCACCTATGCTTTCAGTGCCGTTGGGTTTCTTCCTTTAATACCACCATTCTTGGTCATATGCTACCTGTCAAAAGCCACCTAGTTCTTGTAGGACCATTCCCTCCATCTTCTTTGGCTGCTTCTGTCACTACTCAATGCCTTACCAATAGAATCCTTCAGTATTGCAACTTGAGGTTTCGATTTTTTTTCTTTAGTTGTTCAGCTTGAGAAATGCTGAGTGTCTTCTCTCTTGGTTGTGTAATTCTAGTCTTGGCACATTTCATTACAACACTTAAAAGAGTATTCTCAAACTGCCCCTTGAAATTTTTGTTTAAAATGAGGAAAAGAATGTGCCTGGGTTGTAACTGTTCACCATACTGATTCAAACTGTGTGCTGAGCAAATTATCTGAGAAACTGAACTATAGTAAGAAAAACTCATCAAAATCGAAGGAAGGCTTTTTAACAACCTTTCTTATACAGATAATACTACCTTGTTCTACTTCAGCATGGAGTGAAAGATATTTTACTGTTGATAAGATGTAGGTTAGGTTTCATGTGGAAATATCCACATTCCAGGAGACCTCATTTTTTTAAATCATTTTATTGGAGGCTCTTACAGCTCTTATACCATTTCATTTATCAGTTGTATCAAGCATATTTGTACATATGTTGCCATCATTTGCAAAACATTTTTACTTGAGCCCTCACTATAATCTTTTTTCAAAAATCATTTTATTGGGGGCTCATACAACTCATTGCGATCAATATATATGTCAATTGTATGTAGATCACATTTGCACATTTGTTGCCATCATCATTCTTGAAACATCCTCATTCTACCTAGGTTCCCGGTACCAGCTCCCCACATTTCTCCTCCCCCCTCACTCCCCCTCCCCCATAAATTCTTAACAATTTACAAATTATCATTATTGTGTCATGGTACACTGTCCAATGTGTCCCTTCACCCATTTCCCCACTGCCCGTACCCGAGAGAGGAGGTTATAGGTAGATCCCTACCATAGATTGCCCCTTTCTATCTCCACCTTACTTCCACCCTCCAGGGAGGCCTCATCATAAAAAGAAGGAAAAAAAATTAAAAGAAAGAAAGGAGGGAGAAGGAGTGTTAGATGGAGGGAAGACTATAGAGCTGAGAGGTACATTAGATGGGAAAGTGACATTTCACTCAGCGCAAAGGGCCCCCCTCAAATCCTAATGACTTAACTTTGTAATAGGGTTTTATTCTGTGCAATATGGTATTTATCTCTGAACAAATTAAGGGTTTCTTCGAGTAAACCTTCCATCTGGACACAGCAGCTAAAAACTGCTAGAGGGATAGAGAATCAGATGTAGACTGTCAGGGCAGCAATTATTTTACCTTTGGGAACTGAAACTATTTTTACTCAAAAAGAAAGTTTGCAGAGATAGCATTTTCACATTTGGCTTCAGAATGCCTCATGCAAAAAGTGATTTGCTATGGAAAACATACGATAAAGTGGTTGTGTATTAGCCATCCTAGAAAAGCAGCACAAAGACACAAAAAGCCAATGCCCTTTTTAGTCTTTCTGTTTGTGAGCCTGTTGTCCTCCTCTGTGACTAGATGAAAGGGCTACAACATGGACAGGGTTTAGGCCCTCAAGAGTTGACAGAAGAGTGAAAAGTATGAGTGTCAAAGTATGGCTAATCACAGAACATTTGAGGGGAAATTTTTTAACAGTTTTATTGGCACTTCTCCCACATATCGTATCATTCAATAGTTCAATCATATCAAGAAGAGTTCTACGTTCATTATGGAAAATTCATTAATAAAAGTAAATATGCAAGTCTACCCTGACTTCACTATGGATTTGTGGAGTCTGCAGAGGGGGGTTGTTGTTGTCATTGTTGTTGTTTATTTTTATATGTTTAATACATCATTCTATCTATCAGGGGTCCTTATAGCTCTTTTTTCTTTATTATTTATTAGTCATTTCATTGGGGGTTCCTACAACTCTTATCACAATCCATACTTAAATCCATTGTGTCAAGCACACTTGCTGCCATCATCATTCTCAAAACATTTGCTTTCTACTTAGTCCTTGGTATCAGCTCCTCCTTTTCTGAAAGAGTTTCAGCCGTCGCTTTTTTTGTGCCCCAGGTTCCTCATTCATAACGTCAGGATGATCATTTTACTATGTCCTAGTCATTTTCTGGGAACCGGTGGCATCATTAAAGCTGACATCACCATTGTAGTAATTCACGGGGGTGTCATTCGTTCGTAGGTGACACAGGGCTCCTTCCCTGCCCCCTCCAGTGGCTCTGGTTTCCTCTCATTGACCATGGCAGAGAACCTCCTCTCAGCACCACGGCCCACCTGCCTGCACTGACTGATGGGACCCCGAGTTGGCGCTGGAGGGGGCAGTGATGAGTGACCACACCGAGAAACTGATGACATCTAGAGTGGCTCCTCCCCTTTTCAGCGCCAGACTTCCCGCTGCCATCAGAGTGACGGGAGCCTGGGGTCATTTTGGATTCACTCTCTCTGAAAGCATCACTGGGAGCGGTCCCCCACACCCCCACCTCCACACCCTCCTAGGCGTGTCACTGCCGGGAAGTATAAGAGATAACGCATGAGAAGGCGGGAACCAAGTTAGTAGTTGGTAGAAGTTAGCTGTGATAGCTTGTGGACGCAGCAGAAGGACGTTATGATTCATAGCACTGGCTCTAAACGAAGATTGCCTGGGTTCGAAACTTTCTTGAGTTGCCCTGGGCAAGTTACTGCATTTGAGTCTCAGGTTGCTCCTTAAAAATCAGTGAAAGATCAGATTGCTGGTCTGAGACTGCTTGGCAGATTGAACGAGATAAGTCATTTTGGGAAGGACTTAGCGCAGTGACTGGCACCTAAGAATCAATCAATGTTAGTCATTATCACTATCAAAATGTCTCCAAAGGCAATAGAAACTAACGCTGTCATCCTTAAGAGAGAACATTTTGAAGAGGAGGTGGCAGCCAGAGAGTTCGTCTTGAATCAATAGGAAAGATCTGAGCAGGGAAGGGCAAGGGAGGTCAGTGTGGGCCAGGGAAAGAATATGAGCATAGAGAATTAAATAGTGATGTTGAAAATCACAGTAATGGCCAGCGGGTGAAGTGTGAGCAGATCTCCTAGGAAAACAAAAGACAGTAGGAAGAATCCGCAAAAACCAAACTTGCTGTCTGTGAGTCGATCCTGACTCTCAGCAGGATGGCATAGAACTGCTCCTTTGAGTTTCTGAGGCTGTAACTCTTTACATGAGCAGAGTCTCATCTTTCACCTGCAGTAGAGTGGGTGGCTTCGAAACTGCTGACCTTGTAGTTCGCAGCCCAGCATAGAACCCACGAGTCCGCCAGGATGCCCTGGAGAGAGCAAAGGAAGTCCCAAAGGCAATTCACACAAGAGTCAATGAAACGAAAGAGAAGAAGAGAAGAGAAGACTTCGAGTAATGAACGGGCTAGTCAACGGTGTCCAACATTGTGAACGTCGAGTCGGATGACAAGGAAAGGCAGAAAATGGTGAAACAAAATCTTTGGGGACATCCTTGGTGAGACCTTTTTTTTCTCCAATCTGGAGGCTTTTCCGTGGCAATGCTTTCCCGTGGTTTAGTGAGGCTGAAACACCTGACTTACAACAAGCATTTGGATGAAACATTTTGTAAAGAAGAAACTGGCTCTTACATGAAGAAATTAATGCCTACACCCTGATGGCTAATTCCTTCCTGAAACATTTTCTTGTTGTTAGTAAATGTAACCTACGTGAGTTCGTTAGAGATAATTGCTAATATTCTCAGAACCAAGCGCCTTGGGAAGAATAAAGGAGATGGGAATTATTACAAGAGGCTAGAGAGCATCAATAGTAAATTCAGGCATTGCCAAGTTATATGGAACAACCAAGTGGATCTTTTGTAAGCCAGAGATTTTGAGAAATTATTTCTAAACTGGTTCAAATGTCTGTTTCTACTCCAGGGGCCACATGGGAAGTACAATTTTTTCTGTGTGTGTGTATGTGTGTGTATGTGTATGTGTATATGTGTGTGTGTATGTGTCAGAATGCCTTCTCATATGGAAACTACAGTGGACCCAAACTCACTTCTAAAATATAATCACACTTAAATTGTGAACACATTCTTTTTTGGACAGGGGAGTCTTTTTTTTAACCATTTTACTGGGGGCTCATACAACTCTTATCACAATCCATATATATATATATATATATATATATCCATTGTATATCAAACACATTTGGACATTTGTTGCCATCATCATTCTCAAAACAGTTGCTTTCTAATTAAGTCCTCGGTATTAGCTCCTCATTTTTTGCCCTTCTCTCCTGTTACCCCCTCCCTCATGAACCCTTGATAATTTATAAATTATTATTTTGTCATATCACACACTGTCCAATATCTCCCTTACCCACTTCTCTGTTGTCCACACCCCAGGGAGGAGTTTATATGTAGATCCTTATAATATTTTTCCCTTTTTTACCTGGTCTTCCCTCCACCCTCCCAGTGTCACCACTCTCACCACTGGTCCTGAAGGAATCATCTGTCCCAGATTTCCCATGTTTCCAGTTCTTATGTGTACCAGAGTACATCCTCTGGTCTAGTCAGATTTGTAAGGTAGACTTGGGATCATGATAGAAGGGGGGAGGGAGCATTTAAGAACTAGAGGAAAGTTGAATGTTTCATCATTGCTACACTGGTAAAAGACAAGGGAGTCTTTTACGAAGTCAATTGAATGATCTATTCTACCTAGATTTTCTTTCCCTCAGCTCTTTTCCTAGAAAGAGGACAGGACAAGTTCAGTGGTAAACGCTTTCTCTTCCATGCTGGATACATGGGTTCAGTTTCTGGCTGATGTACTTCTGGCACAGCTACCATCATCTCTGTTCGTGGAGGCGTGTGTGCTGGTAAGCAGTAGAACAGGTTTGAGTTGAACTTCCAGATGAAGGCTAAGAAGGAAGGTCTTGTGTATGAGTCAGATTCTAACAGCTAATGACAACAGGACTTCATAGAAGGAGACTTAAGACAGATTTGTTCACAATCAAACCCATAGGCCAAGAGAACTAGGCTTTAGCTAGTATCTCACAGTTTGACACAAGGTCTGATGGGTGTTGGTGCACTGGCTAATGAATTCTGCATGTGCAAGACCCCATTCTGCATGTGCAGACTCCAAGCAGAGGGATCACAGAAACTGTCTGGTCATGGGGGTCACGTTTCTACTGCTCTCTCCATCATCTGGGTCACTCAGAGTTTGCAGCTTCCCATGCCCTGAGTGAGCTCAAGTGTCCACAGCCAGCACATCTTGGCAGGTCGGGCTGCCAGGTATGAGATAGGGCTTCGATTAAACATCAGGCTCTCTCCTGATTAGGGCCAAACTATCTTTCACAAGCATGTCTGCTCAACACGCCTGGTGACAGAAGACCCACACGATGGTATAAGTTGGGCCAAAAGGCTAGTGTTTGTGTTGCCTCAGACTTCCTACCGGCTTCGAACTCCCAGTCTGGTGGGGCACTTCATTTACTGACCCTCGAAAAGATTTGCCTACTCCTTGGAGTTGTGAAATTAAATGTCCTCGGGATGTTATGAGCGTCTATGGTTACATCATCCTTTCCCTTGCATGTAAAGGCGGTCACGCTAAGTCCAGATGGGGACAGGCAGCAAAACCGGAATTCAGATGAACCAGGTGGATGGGTATTGCTATCCTTGTGTTATGGAGGAGGCTGCTCCCAGCTCAGTGACATCAGCAAAGGAGCAGCAGCCTGCTCTGCTCGTGTGAGGTGCCGCACTTCCTGGTGGGAGTTTTTGTGTGTTATTCTTGTGGAGTGAATTCTCTCCACCCTCCTCCCACCTCCTCTCCCTCCCCCCTCCCCCCACTCCCCATCCCCGGAATACACTTGGGAAAGCAGTGTGAGACAAAGCAGGTTCGGGCTTTCATTTTCCTGATATTCTGTTTAGGAGAAAGCGTTTGGATCCAAAAGGATGTCACTGAGTGCAAGCACAAGCCTGGAGCTGGGCCCGCTGGGCATGAGTCTCAGGGGTTATTAATCTACAGTTTTCAATTGGTAAATAGGCAGAAGACTGAGTCAGTCGAAAAAAAATAATTTTAAACATCTGTGGCATTCTTTCCGTTCCAGATTAATTACACTTCCCACCACCTTTTTTTTTTTTTTTTTTTAAATCCTGGCCAGAATTTGCAATACTCCTCTGATGCTATGCTGGGAACATCTTAAATATCTTTCTATGTGTTTATCACTTACTTCCGATGAAACTTTGCTCCCTGCCAGAGTCTGTCTTTCATAAGTTGCTTAAGGTTCTATTCGGGTTCTTTTACTCCCCTGCCCCCGACTTCTTGTTTTTCCTTTTGTGTCAAGTAATATTTTCATTGAGTATTTATTATTACTTTTTAAGAGACACCTTGTTAATACACAGTCCCACACACATACACACATCATTCAATCAAAATGATGATCTAAATGAGGATCCAAACATGCTGTTTAATCATTTGGAGAGGTTGATAATTATTTTCAATCAGCTTGGATTGCTCTGCCAAGTTCAAAGAATTATTAATGAAGGCCAAAGGCATTACTAAACCACGAGCAGCCCCAGTCTGTGAGCAGGTTCAGGGGACAAGGGAGGTAGCCTCAAAAATTGGGGTTCAGCTTCACCCCACCCCACCCCCCAGCCCCAGAGTAAACTCCATGTCCCCCTCTGACTTAGGCCCTGTCTTCCTGACTCTCCGCTCTCATCTCCATCTGAGATAGATCCGAGTCTGCTTCTTGACCTTTGCCAGTGAGACCTGGGGAAGCTCTTGGTAACTTGTTTTTTAATGAAGGTGCCACCACATCAGCCCAACTCATGATGACCCCTGGTGCATCAGGAGGGCACCGTCTTCCAGCAGCAGATTGTTTAGAAGTACATCACCATCGCGGGCCCTTTCTTCCGAGGAGCCTGTGATGGGCTCCAACCTTGACTCCTTCAGTCAGCAGCAGGCACTTTCACCTTGTGCTCTGCTCGGGATCTCTGGAAACTGGGAAAGCAAAATCCCTATCTAGCTCCAGTCCCTCTGTGGAGAGTGTCTTCCTTTTCTTGGCCCCCTCACCAATGTCCTGCGCTTCCTTGGGTCCCCCCCCCCCCAGGTGACCACAGGGCCCTCTCCAGGGACCCAGCCTTTCATGGTGGACATCAAAGAGTGACTCCTGAGAGTCCAGGCAGGCCTGATAGCCTCTCTGTGACTTTGCTGAACACACAAGGTCTCAGCTGACTGTGGGCTTCTTCTTACTCCGGCCACAATCCGTTTTCATGCCTGGAGTTTTCTCTCTTTGGACCAAGGTGAGTCATGCAATCTGCGCAGCAGCACCCGTCCTCCTTGGTCTCAGGGAAGCAGTGCTGCTATAACACAAATACTCCAGGGGATTGGCTTCCATAAGCAGAAATGTACTTCCTCAGCCTGGAAGTCTCATTCAGAGCCTCGGTTTTAGGGGAAGACTGAGTCTGGGGATGTCTCCCCATGGCTGGTGCTGAATCTGCTTTTTTTTTTTTTTAAATCTCTTTGAAGAGATTAACTTGAAACACACCCTCTATGGATCCTGCCTCATTAATATAACAGAAATCCCACTCAAAATGGGATTATAAACCGCTGGTATAGAGGTTAGGATTACAGCATATATATTTGGAGGACCCAGTTCAATCAGTAACACCTTCCCACAGGCACACCCATGAGGCCTTTTGGTTTCATACATTTGACTGAAAGTCCCTGAGAAGTGAAAAGAAACTAACACAATCATCCCACAAAAAGGAGATGTGAATGTTTGAGAACATGTACAAAATTATTTAATTCAACAATAAGCATTGATTGATCACTTCCTATATGGCCTCCACTTCTCTACAGGATCTGATAGTAATTGTTTCCAACTAAGAAGTTCAAATAGAACAAAAAGATTTCCAGGTGATCTTGGAAGACCCAAGTTCCCCTTTTTTCCCTCGGTAGCTAGCTCACTCACATTTCTTCTCAGCAGTGAGGGCAGAATGAAAAATAGGCATTGCTCTCTCTCCTTGGATAATTTTTTCTCCTCCACGGTTCTTTAGATTTATAAGATATGTATCTATGATATCCTACAATACAGACATTCAGATCCTAAGATAAGTGAAAGCACACATACAACAAGCACATAATCACACTGTCTGACCTCAATGATAGCAAAATTTCTGGGTAGTGAGATAATTTTGAAAACTTCAGATGTTAAGATGTCTGAGGTTATACTGCATGGCAGTGAGCCCTAAATCCTAAATATCACTGGCATCTTTATGTCACAGTTTTTACATAGATTATGACTCAGAGAGATGCTTTGTTGAAATACTATCTGGTCCTGTCCCATCCTTACAATTGTTATGAGTTAGTCCATTATCCTATCCAGTGTGTCAATCTGTCTCAATGAGGAGCCTGCTCTTTTTCACTATCTGTGTACTTCTCACTACTTTTTAAGGTGTGGACTTGCTAAGGACATGTTACAATCTCACTTTCCTCACTTCTTTTTTTTAATTTTTAAAAATAATTTTATTGGGGGTTCTTATAGCTATTATTACACTCAGTACATCATCTGTATCAAGCACATTTGCACACATGTTGCCACATTATTTCCAAACATTTTCCACTTGAGCCCTTGGAATAAGCTCCTCTTTCCCCTTTCTCCCCCTTTTTTTTTTATTTTTATTTTTTATTTATTTTTTTTTTTTAGGCATCACTGCCCTGGTGGTCCAGGAGGCCCAGCCTTTGCTCCTGGGAGCTGGAATTGAACCTCCATCCCAGTGGGCCGCAGTCCCACGCACAACCACTACGCCACTGGGGCTCAGCCCCCTTTCTCCCCTTTTTTTAATGAATCATTTTACTGGGTGCTCATACACCTCCCCTCATGATCCATATATACATCAATTATATGCAGAACTCCTTTGCACACTTGTTGTCATCATCACTCTCAAAATTTCCTCCCTCAACCTAGGCTCCCAGTTCAAGCTCCCCACATTTCCCTCCCCATCCTCCCCCCAATGAAACTTTAATAATTTACAAATTGCTATTGCTTTTTCATATCGTACACTGTCCAATGTGTCCCTTCACTTCTAAAGAGTACTCTGGCTATACCTCTTTCAAGACAGATTTATTTTGTCCTGCAGACCATGGTACTTCAAAAATGTTCTTCACCCACATAATTCTTTCTGCCAGTTATCACACACATATGAGGTAATTTTAAAAATACCGTAGCTCCAGTCAGGTTTACCTTAGTCTTCAAAGTGATGTCTTTGCTCTTAACACATTATCAATCTTTTGCAACAGATTTGCACAATATAGTATGACATTTTATGTGTCCTAATGAAAGCAGGGAGATGTAGTCATAGATGTAAACATATGGGGAAGACAACCATGTGACAGCAGAGGCAGAAATTGAGGTGATATAGCTATGAGCATTTGAAACATTTCTGGGTGAAATCAGAGATTGTAGCCTTCTCTATGCATTACAACTCAATGTAAAGAAAATCAAAATTGCCACAGCATCATGATAAATGAAGAAAAGATTAAAGTCATCAAGGATTTCATTGGTTTGGATCCAAAATCAGTAAACATGGAAGCAGCAGTCAAGAAATCAAAGAACACATTGCAATGGATAAACTGCTGCACAAGAACTCTTTAAATTGCTGAAGGGCAAAACTGTTATTCTGAGAACTATAATGGGCATGACTCAAGCTGATATATTTCCCATCACTTCATCCTATATATGTGGGACCTGGACAATGAAAACGGAAGACTGAAGAGGAAGGGATGCATTGGAATTATGACGCTGGAGAAGAATAGCGGAAGTTCCATGGACTGTCGGAGCACCAACAAATCTGTCTTCAAAGAAGTGCAATCAGTGTGCTTCTTACAAGAGAGGATGACAAGACTTTGTCGCTTGGGCTTTGGACATGTTATCAGAAGAGACCAGTCCCTGAAAAAGGACATCATGCTTGGCAAAGTAGGAGGGCACCAAAAAAGAGGCTCTACCAGATGAATGGACACAGGTGCTGAAACAATGGACGGAGACATCACAGTTGGGAGGCGGTGTAGGAGCCGGCAGGGCTTCATTCCATTGCACACAGGGTGGCTGTACTCCGGAACTAATTCCAGGTCACCTAACAACCGCTATAAGCAAGGGGATGCCAAGGATGACCTGGAATCACACCGTAAGCTGCAAAGGGGTGAGGAAGCCCTCACTCCTGGAATTTTCAGAGAGCGTGACCTTGCCAACACTGGATTTGACTTTCTAGTCACTCGTCTAGTGAGACAAGAAAACTTCAGATACTTTAGGCTACCTAGTTACTGGCACGCATGACCCAGCAATGGGCGCCAACTTCAGAGTAATTGTGAGGCTGGCAGAAGACAGGGTGGTGCTGTGTCTGCTGCTGTGTGTCAGAACCAACTCCATGACGACATCCAGCCACAAGTGACTGGTACTTCGCTGCAGCAAATCGGAAAGTCTCAAACAGGAGCTAAGAGCGAGGAATCAAGACCAGGTTCTGAAAATTGATGGTTTCGCTACTTAATGTAATTGTGCCTTTATTTGTATATTAAGGATATTCATCTCATATTTCCTGGGATCTTAGCTGGCCTCCATTGTAAAATAGACTATTATTTTACGTTCCATTAAGGAAGTTTAACATGCTGCCAGTTAAACTGTGACCCACAAGCATGGAGAGGAAAGACACCCTCCAGTATCATGGATACTAAAAGGTGAGGGGAAAATGTGTTGTAGAATCAATAAAAGATCATAGTTTGTGGGCTGAGCCCCGGCGTAGTGGTTGTGCGTGAGACTGCGGCCCACTGGGATGAAGGTTCAATTCCAGCTCACAGGAGCAAAGGCTGAGCCTCCTACTCCCACCACCAGGGCAGTGATGCCAAAAAAAAAAATCATTGTTGTGACTTCACTGTGTTGTGCAGATTAAATGAGCTAATTTATCTAAATTGCTTAGAACGGGAGCTAGCACCTGGTAAGAACAACAAAAATATTTGCTATGATAGTACCAATATCACAAAAGGGTTAACAGAAATAAAAATGTAAAATATCTGCCTCAGATATTTAAATGTCACATTACCACAGAGCACCTAACCGTAAAAGAAAGTGATTCTAAATAACATCTTTTCAAGATAATTTCCTCATAACCACATGGGGTTTGGGGCTGCGATTGACAACAAGGGGAAAGGGTAAAGGTTGGGGTAAGTGAGGCATGGTAATTCCCAGAGATAACATAACAAAATACCCCCAGCTGAGTAACTCCCAAGAAAGAAAAGTACTCTCTCACAATGCTAGAGGCGGGGCATCCAAGATCAGAATGTCAGCCATCTTGATTCCTCTGAGATTTTGAAGAAGAATGTGTATTCTGCTTCTTTCTTGCCTTCTGGTAACTCTGGATACTTCATGGCCTGACTTGCAACATCGTGTGGCCTCCTTCCTCTCGCTCCTCTGTGTATCTGCTCTTTTATAACACACCTGTCATGGAGGATTAGCTCTTACCTGACGTACTTCAGCCTGGCCTCCTACATCCCTACATGATCGTAGCTCCCAAGATCACATTTCTCAACAGCGTCATATTCGTAAGCAGAGGGGCAGAACTTTGCCATAGGCTTTTGGGGAGGCAGGGACAGAGCCTGGGATGGTGACACAATTCAATCCCTAACAGGTGGCAAGGAGGTTAAGCAAGAGGAAAACTCAGCCACGTGAATCAAAATTTATCCCAAACAGCTCTCTGTTCGACAGTTGAGTCTACTGAGGTTCAAGATCTGGTCTTAGTTTCATTGTGCTCTTGGGCTTTAAGAGTAGATAAAGGTTGAAGCCAGCATTTGCACCCAGCTAATAAGTAGGGCCCTTAGCTTTGACTCAGACTGATGGTGCCGCATCCACCCAAACCCCAGGGGACTCTTGATGAACCCACAGATGACAGAGTCAAACTGCTCTTCAAAAACTATGACTTTTCAAAAGCAGAATTTCCAGGGCCCTTCTGGGTGAGTTCAAAACCTCAACCTTCGAGTGAGCCGTTGAGCACTTGACCATGCGCACTGTTTACACCCCCCAGGGACTGCAGATAACTCCCTGCAAGGGTGAACTCATCCTCATTTAGCTGAGCTGGTCCGCTGGACCCGGAAAATGTCAGTGGGTGGGACGTTCTCCTTCCCGACCCTCCAGCAGCCAGTGAGGAGTTTCCTCCCTGGGCAGGGACCTCTGCCAAGCCACATCTATCACCCCGAGGACATTTCTGTCTTGACTGAAGCTGTTTAAATTTTCAAGTCCAGTAAGCAAGGGCTATGGCAAGAAATTTAAATCCGATAGCAAAGTTTATACCCTAAACGTTTCTCTAATGGTTTCCATAGCAACCGCCCTTACTTTTTATGACCCACCTTGGCTACACACTGCTTTAGCAATCATTTGTCAGAGGGATTTCCAAAACAGCTTAGATCCCTCTCAGAACCGAGCATTCTACACAGGAGTTGAAGTAGAAAAAAACAAAACACCTTTTTGAACCGAGGTTTAAAATCTCCTTAAGAGTATTCACCGTCTCCCTCGAGACCCAGGTCAATTAAAAAATGTATATACAAAGCAGTTTCAAAAAGTTCATTGAAAATGGAATGAAGAGATAATGGGGTATTTTTTTTTCCACTAAAGGTTTGAGGATCCCTGGTATGGATGAAAATAAGAAGAGAAAAAAAGAAACTATGGTTTACTGTATGGGATTCAACTGAGCAGCACACATGCCTGCATTTGAGGAATAAGATATGAACATGAAAATCATTCTATTGAGGCAACTGGCCTAGTGTGAGAAGGATAGGAAAAGAATCATTCTGCATTTTTTCACATCACATTTGTCAGCTTGCTTTCTTAACTGCAAATTCCAAATGCCTCTCCTACAGTCATTCAGCAAAAATTTATTATACATGTACTCTGTGTGAACCTGTACATTAACTCTCCTTCCCCTTCCATGTTTTCCTCATGTGTCTATGCCCTCCCCAGTATCTACTCCTTTACTGTGTGTGCTTGACCGCTCAACCTGGCTCTTTGAGAGTGAAGACTTTTGGTTTTTTTGGGTTTTAGGGGTTTTTTTTTTCCCTTGTAAACCTTAATGATCCCCTCTAATAAATAGCATAATACTTAAGTTACACAAATACTTGAGTTACGTGCAAAAGTTCAGGTTTACAAATTCAGTGACAGTAAAACCTACAATTGCTGTGTAAGACAAAACTTTGACAGAGAAGAGGGAACAAGTTTCAGAGCAAGGTGACAAACTTTTCTGACTTAGACAAAGAAGATGGTCTAGCAGAGTTGCTGCTCTCACAAACTTCACTGTCATATACACGATGAGGTCCAGTTTAAATTCACAAAAAGAACCAGTGGCACAGAAGGAAAAAGCCCAAACTACACGGAGAGGATTTGCCACAAACAAGGCTCCAGAAATGGGCAGGATAACAACGGAACTGTTTGAACAAGCCAATGCAGTGCTGCGGGCTTTATGTTTGTGCCTGGACCAAAGAAAGGGGACTTCACAGAATGGCCAGAGTATTAAACAATATCATAAATGTCACATGCAAGTAAAATTTTGTTGAAGATCATTAAAAAGTGATTGCTACAGATTGCTGGAGCAGTTCAAACTGCATTCAGAAGAGGACTTGAAACAAGTGATGGCATTTGAAAATGATGGTAATGTATGTCCAAATGTGCTTGATACAATTGATGTAGGGATTGTTATCAGAGCTGTATGAGCCCCCATTAAAATGATTTATCACAACAAAGAAGAAACACGCGATAATGTTGCTGACATTAGAGAGATTTGGTGGAAAGCAGAGGATGCCAGAAGGATAATTATTTTGTGTTTTGTTGACTATGCTAAAGCATTCAACTGTGTGGATCTTAACAAGACATGGAAAATGTTGCAAAGCCTGAGAAGGCTAGAGCATTCAGTTATGCCCCTGTTAAAGCAAACGTATGCCAAGAGGTGGTTGTTTGGACAGAGTAAAGGGATTGATATGTGTCAGAGTTGTTCCCTGTTACTGTACCTATTCAATCTGTATACTTATCCAAAATCCAGGAAGCTGGACTGTAGAAGGAGAGCATTGGAGGAAGGCTAAGCGACCACCTGAGCTACTGAGATGACACAAGCCTGCTGCTGAAAGCAAGAGGACTTGAGGCACTTGGTGACTGAAACCAAAGATGATACCCTTCAGTTTGAATTATAACTCACCATAGAGAAAATAAAAAACCCTCACAGCTGGACCAACAGATAATTTCAAGATAAATGGAGAGAAGATCAAAATTTTTCTTAGATTGACAACCAACATTCATAGAAGCAGCAGTGAAGAAATCAAAAGGCACAGTGGGAATCTGTAACAAAAGGCCTCTCTAAAATAATCGCAAGCGAGGATGCCCCTTTGAGAATGAAGGAGTTCCTGTACTCAGTCACGGTGTTGTCACAGAGGATGAGAAAACCGGACAATCAATAATGAAGCCCAAAGAACAATGGAGGCATTTGAATTATCGTCTGGGTTGGGGGGTGGGGGGGGGAGAAGTGAAGCTCAAGTATCATGGATCGCCAGAAGAACAAACACATTTAGATCTATCTTGGAAGAGGTAAAGCTAGAATGCTCCTTGAAAGGGAAGATGGTGAGATTAAGTCTCACATATTTTGCTAAGAAAGACACATCCCCGGAGAAGCCCATGATGCCTAGTAAAATAGAGTGGCAGTGAAAAAGAAGATCCTTGACAGGATGGATTGACAGTGGCTGCAGCAATGTGCTCACTCAGAACAATTATGAAATTGGTGCCGGACCGTGAAGTGTTCTGTTCTGTCATCCTAGGGTTGCCATGCGTCAGAACTGGTCTGACGGATCCGACGAGCACTACCTCAGAGATGTGTATGAACTACAGAGACAGTTCTTGTACTTGGTCTGGGAGTAGCTTGTGCACGGGGATCAGCACTGATAGAAGCCACAGGAGGAGGAGCAGAGGGAAACTAGCAGATAAGCATCAATATGCTATATCTGGAATCCTACACTGAACTGGTAATATTTGACCACTGCTTCACGCCTCTCTCTAACTCACATTCAAATATCTCTTGTGCTTATTGGTAACCTGGAGTTAGACAATGAAAGGGATTGTGGAAAATAGTTCCAATCTATTTAACATGCCACCATACAAATCACTCACATTAGACCCCTCCACTTATCTCCGTAGGATGAGCTATAAAAATCCTAAATGATCTTTAGTCCTAGGGTTAGAAGTTCATTCTTCGGTCCTCAAGTCCTCATCGCCAAGAAGCCAAACTCTCTGCCATTGAGTTCATGCTGGCTCATGGGCCCCTTCTGGAAGCTTCCAAGGCTGTACCTATTTATGGGAGGAGAGAGTCTTTCACCTGTGGAATTGCTAGTGGTTTTGAAATGCCAGCCACATAAATCACAGCCCAACTCATAGCCACTGTTCCACCAGGGCTCTCAAAAGACTTACTTAAAGGTCTCACTCCCCTCCCTGTTTTAGAAATGAATGAAAAACATCTAATGGGAGAATATTGTAGAAAAAACAACAACAAAATCTCTCTCGTGCCTGCAATGAGATGATTCATTTTTAAAAAAAAAAAAATAGGGAGGGAGAAGGAGGAGTTTATACCAGGGACTCAAGTGGAAAATACTTGGAAATGAATATGGCAACATGTGTATGAATAGGCCTGATACAAATGATGTACTAAATGCTAAAAGAGCTGCGAGAGCCCCCCCCCCATAAAATCATGGGGGAAAAAACTCCCTCATGGACATCGGTTTGATTTCCTCTCAGAACAACCTTCTAGAACATAGTAGAGCTGATCTTTGCGCTTTGAGTTTCTGAGACTTTAAATCTTTAAGGGAATCAAACATAGTAAATCTGGAACAACTGGTGGACTTGAACTGCTGGCCTTGTGGTTGCCAACCTTTCTCATCCAAAGACGATGAGAATGAAACATTTTCACTAAAAGCTATACAAAATCAAAATCATGACTGTCTCTTCTATGACATAAGAAGCATTTGCCCATAATGTCCATGATTTTCCAAATTTCTTTGTCTTACTTGCCCATCTCTCAGCAAAAGAGAGAAGAGTGAGAGAAGCAATAGGTCATCCTTTATGTGAAGAGTCACTCAGGTGTTCATTAACAGAAAACGTTGTATTTCATCAAATATGCACTCATCAAACATATATGAAGCTCTTGACTGATTCCACCCATAGGTGAGCTGCTGTACTAATCCAGTATTCTACAAAAGCTTTAGGGAACATTGGGGCAAGGGGCAGAGTCAGTTCTCAACCTGTGAGAACAGAGAGTCAGTCTAGGCATCAGTCTTGCACCCAAGCCAAATTCTGGCCACTAACCCTGAATCCGAGCATCGCCTGGAATAAGCGGTCTCAACCAAGACAAAGGAGCATTCTCTCAGAAAGAAGATGGTGTCGTGGAAATCTCACTGCCCTTGCACACATGAGCTGATTAAAAAAAAGGGGGACAACTACCTCTCCGGTAGTTAAGGAACACCCAACCCCAAGCATCATCATCACTGTCATTGTTGTTGTCACCACACCGCGACCTACACCATCTGCATAGAGCAGGACATCTGTCTTCAGGCACAGGCATGGAGTCCAGCCAAATACCTCTGTGGACCAGCAAACTGAAGATCTCAAAACTTAGTCAACAGTGGCTGAGTGGTTGGATGGGGGCCAGGAAATTCTGTACTTTTATTTCTCCCACTCATGGGAATAAGGGCTGGGTGCTGCATTGGTAAAGACTATTCCATTGCCCTAATCTGAGCTGAGCATTATTATTTTGGAAACATGACATTTTTCACATTCACGAGTTGGGTTGGGTTTTGTTTTGTTGATGTGAGTTCCTGTGTAATGATTATTCACATACACCTGACTAACCACCTGTCAAATTAAAAGTCAAGGTCCTCCCTCCCATTAAGAATTTTGAGGGTTTTTTTTTTTTTTTCTGCCAGGGAGGCTCCCTCAGGAGTTATCTTTCAGAATAGCTGAATGATCACTGCTGATCACGTGCTCGTGATTGGCCCGCAGTCCTTCCCCCATCTGCTTCTAGTCCATTGCATCCCAAGCCTTGGGAAGTCTGATGTCATAGGAGGAGATTGAGTTCAGTAATTTGGGAAAATGGCTTGGCTACAGACTATCGCAATCACATTCATCCTGTTATTTCGAGCACAGCTCATTTTACTTTATCTGCTCTTCCCCTAAAATGGCTGGTCTGAGACTTGTCATGAGGTGGATCGTGCATTTTCCTATGGAAGTAAATGAGTCGTGCCAAAAATGTGCCTTGTAATTGATTCTTCCTTGCTATTAAAGATACACAATCCAGGGACAGGGACCACATTAAAACATCCACATCAACGTCATTCACTGGGTTTGGTTTCTCAGCTGCTTCTTCATGGTGAACCCAGAAGCATGAAATGTGTGTGTGAAGTGACAAAAATTCTTCGAGACAATGAAAAACTGTGTTTAAGAATGTCATTAACCTGCAAGCAGCTGACTTTTGAACTTCTCTAATTCTTATGAATGGTTGATGTAATCTCTAAAGTTCTGTTCATCAGTATAAAAATAGATCCATCTGGGCTGAACCCCGGTGGCGTAGTGGTTGTGCGCAGGACTGCGGCCCACTGGGATGGAAGTTCAGTTCCAGCAGCGGTTCCACAGGAGCAAAAGCTAGGCCTCCTACTCCCACCACCAGAGGGCAGTGATGCCAAAAAACAAAACAAACAAACAAAAAAATAGATCCATTTGACTGAGCCCTGGTGGCATAGTAGTTGTGTGCGGGACTGCAGCTCACAGGGTTGATGGTTCAAATCCAGCAGCAGCTCTCCAGGAGCAAGGCTAGGCTTCCTACACCCACCAGGGTAGGGATGCCACACACAAAAAAAAGATCCTGTTAGCTGGCTATATTTCATATACTTATATCTAGTTAGCTAGTCAGTATTTTATATACTTATCTATCTATCTAGTCAGTATTTTATATATTTAAGGATATACTTATATCATTTATTAAAATTGAACACTCATCTAATTGCACAGTCTGTTATGTCTTACTAAAGAATAAAAATTCTACTTCTGAAAAATTATGTTTACACTCTCTCTCATGTCCTCCCTTCTGACATGATAAAGAAAAGGCATAGCAACAGTCCTGCCAAGAAAGGCTGTGGTCCAGCCACATGCAACCCATCTGTGTGCCCAAGGACAAGGCATTAAGAAGTTCATCATAGCTTTTCCAGCTGCTCCTCAGTCTCTGTCTGCCTGTCAGTCTGTCTTCCTCCCCTCTCCCCACACTCTCTCCCTCCCTCTCTCTTCCCTCAGGCCACCACATGCAGAAGTGCCATTCCATGAGGGTGCCTGTGTTCACATCACTGTACCTCTGACACTTCCATCCTTTAGGAAAAAAAACCCACTTGGATCACACACCCAAAAAGAAATTCATCCTACAGTGTACTATATCACAAAATGACAATAATTTATAAATTTTATAAATTATCAAGGGTTTGTGAGGGAGGAAGTGAGTGGGAAGGGAGGAAAAATATGAGGAGCTACTCCCAAGGACTAACAAAGAAAGTGAATGTCTTGAAAATGATGATGGCAACAAATGTACAAACGTGCTTGACATACAATGGATGGATGGACGGATTGTGATAGGAGTGGTATGAGCTTCCAACAGAATGAATTTAAAAAAAAAAAAAAAAGGAAGTTCATCATAAGAAACATCGTGGAGGCCAAAGCCGTCAGAAGCATTTCAGAAGCAAGTGTCTTTGACGCATTATGTGCTTCCCAAACTGTACATGAAGCATCGTTATTGTGTGAGTTGTGCCATTCACAGCAAGGATGTCAGAAAGCAATCCCATGAATCCCAGAAGGACCCAAGCCCACCCCAACCGCCAGTCACCCCAAATTACACTGACTGGTGCTGTCCCACAATCTCCCCCAAACCCTCCATAAAGATTAGAAGCTGAAGAAAACCAAACCTGAAAGGAAAGGAAACAGAAATTGTTCTTTTGCATATAGATACTTACTGGTCTTTTCCTCTGGCCTTATCCTTCCCTCACACAAAAATCATCTTCAATCATAGAACATATATATTAGAAAACAATTCCACACTGAAGAACTGATCATGTTGACATTTTTTGTTTTGTTTTTTTGTTTTTGTAGGCATCACTGCCTCTGATGGTCGTGGGCGCTACCCAGTGCCGCTCCTGAGAGCCACCGCTGGATTTGAACCGCCAAGCCCGTGGGCGGCAGTCCCGCACTCAACCACTTATGCCACCGGGGCTCAGCCAACATTTTTCTATATAACAAAATATCCTTTCCATCATCACTAAGAACTTGCTATACTCCAGGCAATATGTTAAGCATGTCGAGTCCATCCTCTCATTTGATTCTCATAACACTCAGGAATGTATTTATTGTGGATTAAATTGTACCTCCAAAATATCCGTGAAGCTCCTGGACCCGGAGCCTGTGAATGTAATCCTATCTGAAATAGGGGTTCTGTTCATAAGGCCATGTCACAACAGGTGAGTCCTAACCCTAACCACCCTTGATGTATGAAAAAGGGTGAAATAAGCACAGTCACACCCAGAGAGGAGATGCTGGACGATTACAGTCCTACACAGCAGAGGCAAGTTCAAGCTCAGGAACATCAAGCACTAGACAGTAAAACAGGCAGAGAAAGGCCTCCCCCAAGGCATAGGCTCTGCGTTTAGACTCCTCAACTGTGAGAAAATGAACTCAGATCTTCAAGACAGCCATTTGCGATATTTTGTTGCTGCTGTTGTTGTTGTTGTTGAAGCACTAAATACCTAAGAGCCTCATCAGTGTTCTATGAGTTCCTCACATGAACCGCATAGGATCTCACTCATTCTGACTCACGGCCATTGAGTCAGCTCTCGACTCGCCGTGACCCTGAAGGACAGAGACAATAGCACTGCCCCTGCAGCCGTAGAGACGGTCTGTCCTTATGGGAGCCAGCCTCCTCCTCTGGGCTCTTGCATAAGGGAGAGGGGTGAGATTACTGCAGGCAACGGAGCCTGGAAGTGAGTGATACAGACAGGGTCTCATCCACATTTCTCTTCATTCTGGAATTGGAACTTTTGCCTACCAAGCGATGCTCCCTCACAAACCAGCAGTCTTGAATGTTTCTCGCTCCCTGACGTGGAGCCCCTAAGGACTCCTCAGACCTGATAGCACAAGTGGGACTGTTGCCGGGGTCTGTGACACTGGAACTCTTTACGGGAATAGACAGCCTCTTGCCGTTCTCCCCGAGCGGCTGGTGGTTTCAAACTGCTGACCCTGCAGTTAGCAGCCTCCTGTGTCACCACTACACCAGCCAGACCCCGCTTTAATCTTTTAAAGAGTTACAAATTACTCTGAGAGCATGAGTGAAGGTGTGGGCAGCTGGCCCCTTCAAACCATACACGCATTCTTTCAAAGGGTTTCCAAACCCCAAATGAGAGAACTCCAGTGAAAAGATTCCTTTAAGTATCCATGGGCAGAGATTGGAAAAAGGTGCTGTGCTCTGCCCAAGGAGTTCTCAGCTGGTGATGTGAAGTTCAAGCCCTCCGCTGCCACTCTGAAAGGTGCGTACCTGAAATCCATTAGCTACTCCACAGAGGAGCGGTGTGGCAGTGGGCCTCCTAAAGATGACAGCCTTGGCCGCCCTGGGAGGCAATTCTACTCTTTCCTATAAGGCTGTGTTGAGTCTGAATCCATCCATCATCAGTAGTTTGGGTTGGGGCTTGGGATGTGCAAAGGGAAATACAAGAGGAATGTAAGGAAAGAGTTTCCCAGACACTCCGCCACCTGAGTGCCTAAGCCCATGAGTCATGCGTCAGGAGTGCTGCCCTCTGGGAATGTGTGTTGATTTGGCTCTTCCAGTTACTACAAGAAATGAGGAGGGCGTGGTGGTTGTAAGAAGACATGCTGGGGGGAAGAGACTGGCAGAAATAAGTGCAAGGACTGTGATTCAGGCAGACTTTTCGATGCAGGACCTTGGACGAGAAATTTATGCAGCTCCCCAGACAAGTCTCTGGTTTGTATCAGCAGTCACTTGTGGGTGAGAGCTCCAGAGTGGGTCTCTCCATCTCCTCTCTCTGGTTCTGGACTCCATGTTGTCTATCTCATACCTTAGGGCATTCCTCTATGTAAATATAACCTCTGCTTCCCCACCCCCCACCCCGCAGACTCCATTTTCTGCTACCTCATAACTTCAGGCTATCATGATGCCTCATGGTTCTAATTTACCTCTGAGCTTCTCTCTAGTGTATATATGTTCTGGTACTGTTTCCACCCTTGCTAATTGCCTATTCTCTCAGTGATTCCTAGTGCAAGCATCTGAGAACAGTTCACGACTTTTAGAATGAGACCAACCCACAGGTTTCCAACCAGTGTGTTGTTTGGTTGGGGCAGGAGTGGGTGTGGCAGGGAGGGGCATGGAGAAGCAGTCATGGATGGTTCCAAGGCAGAAGTCTCGGCTTCCCTGCAAGAAACCAGTGCCCTATTTTTAGGCAATGCACCTCATGTCCCCGGAAGTTTATGGGCTGCTCTGAATCATGCTTATCAGGCTTCAGGGAGCCTTCCAGACTAACATGGAGTAGGAAGAAATGTCTGGCAATCTACTTGTGAAACAGCCAATGGAAGCAACTCCTCGCTGCTTTAGAAGAGTTCTCCTGATTAGATGTAGGTAGAAAGCTTTTCTCTGTAGACTGGCGGTGAGAAACACACTTCTCCAGTTGTTCTAGGCTGTCAGGCTGTGGGGCCTGTGGTTATCCTTGCACAAGTTCCAATTAGATCCCTCTGTCATCAAGTTTGCCTAACCAGGAAGTTGGGTTATATTTAGATAACCTACTCAGATCTGTCCGTTTGCCATATTCTGGGCTTGCAGGCTGCTCCACTGCTGGAATCTGTGCCAACAGTATTCCAATACCCTCCAAAGCAGCACAGGGTGCAGCTTTCAGTGGTGCCTCCAGGCTGAGATAGGCTAGGAAGACAAAGGAGATTTGCTTTGGAAAATAACCCATGAAAACAATCAATCCCAACAAAATGGAAGTCAGACGAAAGGCTGGAAGATGAGTCTCCCAGGTTGGAAGGTATTCATTAGTGGCCACAAAAATATTCAAGATTCTGGAGATGGAGAAGGGCAGAAGGGCATGTCTTTCTGGTGCATGGGGTCAATAGTCATCAGAGGCGGCTGGAGAGTAACTAACAACAAAAACAGCAACACATCATGGAGCAGAGATGAAGTGGCCAAGGAGTCCCCACAACTAGGGAATGACAGGGGATGGGGAAGGTTCTCTGATGGAAATGTTAGCCCAGGAGACACATTCCTCGCAAGCCTCCACAAGTCCTTGTGCTGAGAGACCCTGGCGTCCAGCTTCAGAATACACATAAATCCTGGTATACTTTACTAGGTTGCTTACGGGACCTCTTTAAAAAGAGGTGGTAGCTTAAAGGGCATTGTGACACATGCAGTCTAACAGGATAACAGAGTTAGATGGAACTTTAAACATCCTCTAGGCAACTAATCTGTTATGGAGCGGGAGCCTGAGGAAGAGAAGCGTAAAGTGCTGAAACGGAAACACACAGAGAGTGAGAGGTGAGTATCCCAGTTTCCAATGTTCCTTTCTCTGGGTCATTATATCTCTCTTGGCAAACACATTTGCTTCTTCTTCATTGCCTTATGGTCATTGAATGCTACATTTGTGAGTCTAAAAGAGAAGAACCTGTAAAGCAACCTCTCAGGTTTTTGATATTTAATAACAATATGCATAGATGTATAGGATCCCTCTACATGTAGAAACTTGATGACTGGATTATAAGACTCACGGTGTCACTGGTAGGCATGTATGTTAACCTCTAATTCTTTATCTGTGAAAGAGATAGCCAGAAGGCACTCTCCATTTCTCCAGTAAACACTAACTGAATCTATGTTCTGGGTCAGGCATTGAGTGTAAAATTGTTTGTAACCATTGCCTTGTGCCTCAAAGAGCTTTTAAACTCGGTTAGCAAATGCATAATACAGTAAGCTAACTGGAATACCCAAGGGACTATGGAAGCAAAACAAAAGAACTAACTAACTTATCCTGGCTAGAAGACAGATAAAAGTTTCCAGATGGACCATTGAAATGGGAAAGCACAGATATTAGAAATTTGAGGAAATAGAGGCTCACTGGGGGAGGAAAACATCACACATCTGAGGATCTGGGAAAGATGTACAAGATGATCACAGAATACAAGAAGACAGAATGGAATGGCCAGAGTTGTAACTAACAAATTAGAAAGGGGTCTGACTGTAGAGAACTTCCCATGCCATTCTCTTGGTTTACCTATTGGCAGGCAGACATCATTAAAAGGTTTTAAGAAGAAGAGCAATAGAAGAAGAGGAGTACTTTTTAATGTAGATCAATTATGCAAATAGCAACATAGAGAATACATATCAAGAGCTTCAGACTGGCAGGAGGAGGACAAACCTATCACTATAGTTTAGGATAGTAATGATGGTGGCCTGACCTCTTAAAGTGGCAGTGGAGCCAGCAAAAAGAAGACATATTTTAGATATTTGAAAAAGTCATAAGTTAAAGGACGTGGAATGGGGAATGTGAGGTGAGGGAGAAGAGTAAAGGATGAGGTTATCTTTCTGACTTGGATGGGGGAAAAAGAACAAATCTGTTTGTTTGGGGATTTTTGAGTTTGAAGTGCAAGTAAAACATCCCAGCAGAAAGGTCTAGTAGAGTTCCAGAAGGGAATTGGCTGGGAATATAACTGTCACCACCAAAAAGAAAAACCAAACTGTCCACCATTGAGTTGATACTGACTCATAGCGGCAGTATAGGGCAGTATAGAACTGCCCCTGTAATGCGTTACAGAAGCACAAAGCTTGATCTTTCTCCCAAAGAGCAACTGCTCGTTTTGAACTGCTGGCCTTATGGTTAGGAGCCCAACATGCAATCACTGTGTCACCCAGACTCTATATCATCACCACATGTAGGTAGAAAACAAACAAAAAGAAACAGTTGTGGTCAAGTCAACCCTACTCATGATGACCCCAAGCATGTGTCCCAGTAGAACAGTGCCCTGTAGTTTTCACTGACTGTCTTTTCAGGAAGAAATCCTCAGCATTTTCTTTCAAGGTGTTCCTGGATAGACTGGCACTATCCATCTGTCACTGTGTTTGTGTGTGTTGTGTACAGAGTTGTTCTCAATACATGAACTTTTTTTCAAGTACACATACCACTTCCTTGAAAATGTTGTCCCCATCCCCAATTGAGCACTACAGGCTTCTTGAGCATTTAATCCTGGGAGAGAAGTGGGTCATTACCACCAGCGTGCATCGTGGAAGCGAAGCAAGCAGGAAATAGTACTCTCAGGGTCACTGACTTTAAGAGATGACGTAAAAGAAAAGATTGGCAATAGACTCTGATCAACGTGCGCTGTGATCAGAACTTGCATAAAGGTTGTCAAAAGGGAAGATATGGTCCACCGAGCCATAGTGTAGAGACTTGACATGACATTACCTGGATAGGTTAGCATCCTAGCATGACAAGAATGAAGACACTGTGCCTAAAGAAAGACAACCATTGGAACTTATGACAACCGTGCACATGCCAGTGTATAAGTCCACTCAGAGGGTTTCCGACAGCTCTGACTTTGAGGAAGTAGATGACCAGAATTTTCCTCCCAAATGCCTCTGAGTACATTCAACCACCACCTCTTTAGTTAGTAGCCAAGCCCTTAACTATTGGTGACATTCAACTCAACAGCAGGAAATGTGACAGTGCTTTCTCGAATGCAAGGTATGAGCAGTTGTTATTACAGTAAAAGACTCAACAAAGGTTCCCCCTACTCTAGGAAACCCTTCCTGTCTCACTCTCTTGAGGTTTTGCCAAGTGGTACCTCTAGTTCAGGACTGGGTTTACTCAGCCTGTACCCAACTCTCCAACAGTAACTGCCCTACAGCAGGCAGGGAGCATGTCCTTGTGGAAGGAACGGATGATTAGAATTGCGTCACTACATTCCATGCTTCCGTCAACACAGAAAATGTCCAGCTTCAGACTGTTTGTTTTCTGTTTTCAAGTAGAACCGAATATGCCTATTTCCTTTTCTTGCCTTGTCCTTGCTTCTGTTTTATTTCCTGCCTGGGGGGGAAGGGGGGCATGAGACAGAACTTATATCAAGTAAAGATAAATAACAAAAATATTTCCTAGAAGAAGCTCAGCCCACCACCACCCCCTCTCAAATTTCTCCCCTTCTGCCAGGCACTTTCCCTCTCTCCGGAGCCCATACTTGTTTGTCTGATTCAAGCATGCTCCTATCCAAATCAATCTGAACTAATTTTGCAAGTAAAATGTTTTGAGAGCTCACTCTAAGTGCTTTCCTAAATTCTAAACATTTAACAGCTGCTTGGCTGGCCTTAATTTTCTGGTCTTATAAGTTGACTTAAATCTACCAATCTGACTTGTCACGATTTATCATTTTAAAATCTATATTATTTATTGCCCTTGATTATATTATCACAGGTGTTCTGTGTTATTGATGTTTTCCTCGATTTTTCTTCTATTCTCTTAAGAAATCATCGTATCCAATTTCCCAGGAGGTCATTTCTGCTCTTTCTGTCTCTCTCTTTCCAGCTTTTGCAAATATATCCCTGAGTCGCTGTCTAGCTTGCGGAGTGTGTGTGTGTGTGTGTGTGTGTGTGTGTGTGTGTGTATGCGCGCACGCGCTTCATAATGAGAACTCTGGAAAGTTTATCTTCTAGACTTGGAAATTTTCAGAGCATTTACATCTCACTACTTTTTACGAGCCGATATTTTTTAGAAGATGTTTATCCTAATCATCTATTCTTTATTCTCCGGTGCTTCTGCCATTTTGCAGAGCGGAGACGGCATTTTCTGCACTTAGAGCGAGTGTTCTTTTCCGCCACACTCTCTCCTATAGCAATGTACTGACCTCCTTCCTCCTTCCTAACCCTCAGTGACAAAAGAACTCACAGCCCCACCCTGCAGCAACCTTTGGTCGCTGCCTTCTAGTGCTTTCATCCTTTTTTTTTTTTTCCCCTTCAGGCTTGGCAGCAGAGAGGGAAGGGGAGCCCAGAACTGCTAATGAAGCAAACCTATATATAAGTTTAGGAGATGCGCGTGTCCATGGGGACGGAAAGGCAGGAGTTTGATTTCTACTTTGTCCGTAGACAACGGTTGGTGGTTCCAGGCCATAGAGGAGAGTCTTGGCAAACAGAGAGCTTCAAGAAAGCCTATGGCACACAGTTGTCCTTGGACCCTTCTTTGATCACCGTGAGTCAGAACAAAAGCCACGGCGCACACCGAGAGGTTCAAGACAGAAGACACCTCAAAATGATAAGGCCTGGGTGATCCACGGATGCCTGTCAGTGGATTCTTGGCCCAACTCAGGATTGGCTAAAAAAATTTTTTTTAAATAAAAAAAGACACACAAGACAACGAAGGCAGTCTGTGGGCAGGCAGTGTAGTGCCAACTTCCTTCCATGCTAAATAAGTTTACCTGTCTCCCAGGCTCCCAGCCTTATGTCTCTTTGTTCACTTATCATAGATGGAGAAGCTGACTTGTCAGGCTCATGTCAGGAATATCTGGGCCAGAAAAGAGTGTAGATGTCATCATTAGATGGCGTGGCATTGACCCTGCTACCATCTCCAGGCAGTTGAATGGAACGCAGCCGAATCCTGTACCATCCTCAGATTCAGTCCTGTACATGAGTCTGTCCATCATGGCCATCACTGTGTCGATGCATCGCAATGAGATGTTTCTCTTTTTCTGACACTCCACCAAGAACTGCATCCTTCTCTAGGGAATCACCCTTCCTGATCTTATGTCCCAGGTACATGGACATCCTGACCAAGGCTTGCATACCTCACTTCCACGGAGCACTCGGCCTGAACTTCCTCTATAAGACATCTGCTTGTTCTTCTGGTGGCCTGCGGTGTTTTCGATGTTTTTGGTTAACACCACAATTCAATGTCATCCATTCTTTCATCTTCCTTAGGTACTACTGGCCAGCTTGGCAACTGAAAATATCGTGGCTGGAGCCAGCCCGCCTTAGTCTTTAAATGACAGGGTCGCTTTGCAAAGGTCTTTTGCAGCACATTTGTACAATAGCATACACCCTTTGATGTGGGGACTACTTTTTCCTTGGACATTGATTTTAGACCCAAGTAAAATAAATTCCTAATAACTGTGATCCTTCCTCCGCTCACCTGGATGTTGCTTATTGGTCTAGTTCTGAGGATTTTTGTTGCCTTTATACTGAGGTCTGATGCATTCTGAAGTTTGTAGACTGGGATCTTCATCAGCATGTGCTTCCAGTCTCCTGCATTTTCAGCAAACAAGGTTGGGTCGTCTGCATTTTGCAGATTGTTAATGAGTCCTTCTTCATACATTGTTAAGGAGTCTCCCAGATATCATGTCCTTCAGTTCAGCTTCTCAGAGCATTTGTTTAGCACCCAGAATAAATTAATAGGGTGAAAATGATGTACACATACACATTTCCTGATTTGAACGTATCCCTTTGTTTTGCTCAAAGGATTGCCTCAGCCTATGTTCTTTCTCCACATGAAGAACATTAAATCCTCTGGGATTCCCATTCTTCAGATTGTTATACATAATTTTTAAGTAGTCAAATGTCTTTGCATAGCCAAAAGAACACAAGTAAGCATCTTTCTTGTAGTCTCTGCTCTAAACCAAGATTCACCTGACATCAACAATGATATACGTAGACATTGGTCAAAAGTGGAAATGAGAACTTTTTCTTTTCTTTTCTTTTTTTACAATCTGTGGAAAAGAATATCTTGGCAAAGTTACCAATTGATACATTGGTATAAACAAGATACATAATATACTTAAGCTCCATTTTGGTTTTCAGAAGGTGGTGCTAATTATATCTCCTAGGATCATTGTGAAGATTGAAAGAGATATAAAATACAAAGTGTCTTTCATTGAAAGAGCTCAATATCGATTCATTCTAAAGTTGCTCCAGCTTTTAGTATTTTCTGTTTCTTTTCCATGCAGGCTTTTCTGTCTTGTTATTGGATTTTACTTATGTTGCCTTCCTGCTTGTGTTTTGTGTGATTTTCTATATATGAAACCAGAAGAGGTAAATCTTTTTTTTTTTTTTTAGGCATCACTGCCCTCAGGTGGTGGGAGTAGGAGGCCCAGCCTTTGCTCCTGGGAGCTGGAATTGAACCTCCATCCCAGTGGGCCGCAGTCCCGCACACG
The DNA here is from genome assembly GCA_004026705.1 of Nesogale talazaci. NCBI lineage: Eukaryota > Metazoa > Chordata > Mammalia > Afrosoricida > Tenrecidae > Nesogale > Nesogale talazaci. The sequence goes on along the minus strand of PVJH01002220.1, from coordinate 61,867 downwards.
ACCACTACGCCACCGGGACTCAGCAGAGGTAAATCTATAGACAGTACCTGGATTAATAATTACCTAGGGGCATGGCAGGATGGGTTGTAGGGAAATAGGGTGCCAACATCAAGTACAAGAAAGAAATAGTGTTCCGAAATGGATTGTGGTGATGATTGCACGACTCTTCTTAATATGATTGGATGATTAATTTGTATGCTATGTGAATTATAGGCCAATAAAACTATTTTTAAAAAGAAAGCTCAGTAAAAAGATGTCTGTCCTTCCTTTTTCCTACCTCCCTTTCTTTCCTTCCTTTCCCTCTTCTCACTTATGTTCTTCCCTTATCTATCTGTCTTTCTTTGAAATGCCTCACTTTGTAAGGCAACACACCAGGTAACCACCCTGTATCACTAGCTATACAACTATACTTCCAATAAGCCCACCTTTCTTAAAAGTATGAGCCAGGGGCTGAGCCCCGGTGGCATAGTGGTTGTGCGCGGAACTGCGGCCCACTGGGATGGAGGTTCGATTCCAGCTCCCAGGAGCAAAGGCTGGGCCTCCTACCCACCACCAGGGCAGTGATGCCTAAAAAAAAAAAAAAAAAGTATGAGCCAGATCATAAGTATGTACAGTCACTGTAAGTTCCTAAGTGTTGCTTAGATATTTTATAAATTAGAATTCTGATTTCAATTTTTCTGTGAATTCTTCCACTCTCTCATTATCTCCCGCAGAAACCCACCCCTCTTCCATCACTGGTACCTCAAGGCCCACAGCGATCAATTAGTCAACATTTTTGATCCTGAATCTTATCAGAGGACATTCTACCAACCTGAGGGAAACTGCCCATCTAACTGACTTTGTGGAAAATTACTGAGCTACATAAAAATCATTTTGTAGAAAATACCAAGAAGAGCAAATACTTCCCCTGGCAAGTTCTGCAGCAGGGTCCTTGGCTGGCAGGAACCACCACCCTCGCTAGACACCAACCAAAGGCCAGTCCTGAGCGGTGACAAATCGGGAATCCTCTGGCAGACGGCAACCCAAGACCTCCTGTACAAAGGGGGCCCTATTTTAAAATGCCAGGCCTGAATCGGAACAAACTTAGAACTCATTTTGGCTGTAAGGGAAAAGCCAGTGTGGAAAATATAATCTAATGGACTGAGTTAGAAATGAAAGACACAATAAGGCCCAAAACTCTCCGAGTTTAAACTCTTATGGAGCACAAGTACAAACACATTTTGATAGCGAAAGCCAGGGCACAATGTGATATCACATCAAAAACTCAACAGGACCAAGGGATATTTTTTTAAGGCTACAGCCATCTTCAAGGTCTGAGTGACCAGAATCTAATGAAGAGAAAAGGATGGATCAGTCAATATTGGCCAAGGGCCTTGGGCTGAAAGCTCTCTTACTGCCTGTGGTGCTGTCCTTCAAAGATGAGGATTGACCTGGAAGACGTCGTAGCTGGTGGCAGCTTGGTGGAGAGGGAGTAATCTGCTCTGCACAAATGGAAAAGCTGGTGGTCCAGACCCATCCAATGACTCCATGAGGAAAGGGTCGAGCAGCCTGTTCCTACTGTTAAGGAGGCTTTCTACTCCCAGAGAGTTAGTCTCAGAAATCTAAAGGGGCTTTTCTGGCACATCCTATAGCATTGTTGAGCTGGATTTGACTTGATGGCAGTGAATTTGGGGGTAGAAAATCAGACTCAGCAGCACCTCACACTATGGTAAGAGCCAAAAGCTGAATTAGATTGAAGGACAAGTTGAAACAGATCATTCTAATGCTTACAGTTGGATGTGGTGCTGCTAAAGGTGGCTCTGTCCGGTTCAGGGACCCTCCACGTATGGGGAGTAGATGGAGCACACCCACTGGAAGGAAGAAGAGAGGTGTGTGACTGAATTGTTCTCCGCATGGCTTGGCAACGTTTGCAATTATGTGGGGTGGAGGGGGGATGGGGCTGCCTTGACTGTCCTAGAAGCTTGGCCTTGACTCCCTGCCTGGACCAGAGATCTTTGAAAGGCTCCAGCTTGGCTTTGTATATGAAAGATGACTCTGAGCTTGGTTTCCAGGATAAATTGGAATCAGGAAGAGAGGACAAACATGTTTCTTTGCATATGGTTTTTGTTTTGTTTATTCTTTGCTGTTTGGAAAAGCAATCACACAGGCCTATTGATAATCAACCACTCATGGTATCCCACAACTCCTTACTTCTGTACTCTGGATGCAAATAGAATTTAAGAAATAATTCCAAGGGGATGTTTCTTATTTATTTTGCACAGCAGGGACTCTCAATTTTAAAGCACCCTCCACACCCCTGATGGGCTCATGTCACTAGAGACCAAGTGGGGTGCTCTGACAGTCCAAAAGAGTTCTCAGGAACCCAAAGTGGCCAGTCTTCTCTGCTATAGCTGACTTGGTCGGGGTGAAATCAAAGAAGACCCCCGACACAAGTAAAGCTTGCACTGCTCTGGAGGTGGCTATCAAAACAGGCATTGGACTCCAACTTACCAGTGAACTTGAGATTGGCACTGTTAGATGTGGGTTGGCGTGAGTGGGACCCAACTCAGAAGCAACTGAGAACGTCAACAGACCAGACTGTCTTCTGTCAAGCATTCCATTCCCAGGGCACAGGGCAGAGAAAACTTCAGTGCAAAACAGCTGCTGTTAGCATTCAAGCACATGGGTCCTCACAATTATTTATGCTTTGAGATGTGTTTTATCGTTGTTTATGTCACTGATTTTCTTCGGTATACTCTGAATGCAAATAGAATTTAAGAAATAATTCCAAGGGGATGTTACTTAATATTCAGTTTTTTCATACATATCATGAAAACACGCTCCCCCATCCTGTGGCTAAAATGGACAGTCTACAGATGACAATTTAAGTATAAAAGAGACAGCAGAGACAGACCAAGCTTGTGTATGAAGAGCTCCTTCAAGACGTTATTGACTTCCTGGGACCATGACCCTGATTTTGATTGGAGTCCTAAGAGTCGTCTAACTAGAGGCTCCACGATGTTAGTGGAGCTGCTTCTGATTATGTTTTCAACGGTCGAGCACGTCGAAGCAGACATCCATTCGACTTCCCCTAATTATTTGCGCACTCTCCTCGCCTCCCTTTCATTTCAGGTGCGGAGCCGGTCTTTATTTCATCAGGAAGGCAGCGCGTGGAGTGTTCGCTGTGGTTTTGGAATGCTCTCTCGACGCCGGAGCGCTTGTTCCGGACCAGGTGTTGACCGCTCGGATTACAAGAACAAGAAGAGTAATTTGTACTTGTCACCCAGAGGAGTGCTATCGAAAGACACTAAATACTAACGATCCTCCTTTCCACTCGACTCACAGCAAAGAGGTGGAGTGTGCTGCGGGACCACTGTCTTTTCTCCCAGAGCCGCCACCCCTCCACACTGCACCCCGCTCCGTGTCCCCGAGACTGGAGGAGCTGAGACGGAGGCGAGTGACATGCGGTGACCGATGTGTCGAAAGCACGTCCGTGGCATGCTCGTTTCAGCCTCGCCGAGAGATGTAAGGGAGACGAAGCCACAAGACGAGTCGTTGTTGCTTCGTGAATTAAGAGAGGCGTACCTGATCTGCTGTTTCCCAAACCAGGGGAACTGGAAGGTCAACCGGCTTCTAGACAGAAGGGGTCACCTCCACCCACCTCCAAGCCCAGGTGGGGAGCCCGCACCTCCACAACGCCCCACAGCTTGTGGTCAAACGGAGCAGAGTCCGGGTGGAGAAATCAACCTGTCACATAAAAGCGTCTTTCTCAAGAAAGCTTTATTGCCTGGCTAAGAGGGAGAGGGTGAGAAAGAGGGATAATAATAATAATAATAGCATTATCTGTGTATAGTAGTCTGTCTACATGTCAGGCGCTTACTCCATTACTTCTCTTAAGCCCTAAACATAATAGAAAAAAAAGAACAGTTCTAGTAAAATAGTTATTGTTACACCCATTTTACGGAAGGAGAAATTGCATTTCAGAGGATTAAAGGAAGCACGAGGGGGCTTCAAAAAGTACATAGAGAAATAGGATTGGACGATATGGGGATTTTACAAGCCTCCTTGTAAGGCTCACAAAAGGTCATAAAACCAGTGTCAAGTTCCAAATCAAAGACGACCTTACCTGAAATCCCCCTTCCCTCCAAGATAACAGAACGCTGGATTTTTTTTTTTTATATATATAAGAAGACAAAGTAGGATAGGCTTTATTGGAGAAACGTCAAAGTTATTATCTTTTTATTTAGCCTTATTTCAGTATATTCTTTTTTTAAAAAATAAATCATTTCATTGGGGGCTCATACAACTCCCATCACAATCAATACATACGTCAATTGTATGCAGACCGCATTTGCACAGTTGTGGCCATCATCACTCTCAAAACAAGAAGACCACATTTGAAGCTCTTGAAATTCAGCAGAAGGCTAAGAACTTCCTGCTATTGAATCAATGCCGACTCAAGGTGCTGCTGCCGGTTTCCAACCACCAGCCTTGGGGATCACAACCCCACGAGTAATCGCTCTGCAAGAGTCCCCCAGCCCAAGGTAATGTCTGAAAAGACAAGGAAATATTAAAGACAAGACACTGTATTCACTTCCTGGAGCTGCTGCAACGAAGTCCCATGTATTGGAAGACGTGAAACAACACTCTGTTCTCTCACGGTGGTCGAGGGCGGTAGTACCCCAATCAAGATGTCAGCAGGGAGAGTGAAGGAAAGACCCCTCCTTTTTCAAATCTCTTCCTCGCATCGGACGGTTGCCAGCAGCCCCACAGTCTTTGGCTGGCAGATATATCACCTTAGGGTCAGCCCCTGCATCATATGGTTGTCCCACCTGGGTGCCAGTGCCTCTGCCTTTCTGTGTTCAAGCCTCCTCTCCCCTCTTGTACAAAACAATTGTCTCAGAGCTTGCCCTGAGCTAGTATGAGCTCACCTGAACTTGATGGCATCTATAAAGATACCCTTTCCAAATAAGGGAACATTCATGGGAAATAGGAGTTAAGATTCAAGCGTAGCTTTTATAAGTTATTCAAACTTCTCTACACACTAGCCTAGACAATCCCGTTTTTTTTTTTTGTTGTTGTTGTTTTTTTGCCCAACTAGTTAGGGCAAGTATATAGTCTAGATCCTTTGAGAAAGGCTACAACAGAAATGCCATTTACATTTGGTGTAAGAGTGCACCACACCATCATACTTTTGTATAACAGCAGGAGGAAGAGGACCTTTTTCACCGTGTCCTAGGCTGACAAATGATGGCATGAGACAGGTAGAAACTGATGCAATAATACTGGATAATTTTGGGTGATACCAATCAGAGGGTGCAATGTTTGCCCTAGTTTCCCATGGAGTGGTGGGGTAGGGAGTGCCAGGAAAATTAAACAAATAAAGCAAAGGAATTCAGAGACAAAACTTTCACCTTTATATCCTGTCAAATTATACTTCCTAAGTCTGCGTAGGATAATTACTCAGGACATTAGCAGTTCGTGTCTCCTCACATGTGCATGCACACACATGCAATCGTCCCCTAAGAGAGACTTACCTAGAAGATACCAGGAAGTGGTCTACGCCACCTATTCTCGAAAGATGCGGTGAATGCTACAACCCAGAAGAAAGGCAGGAAGAAAATGAAGCAGAACTTAATAAATTTATTCATATCATTCAGGCCTTAGGAATACTGAAATGATACACTATATCACTTTAGACTCTGTTGCTGGGGGAAGGGCAAGTGGAGGCAGAGCATCAGATATGTACTTATTATCCCCATAGTAGAAGTTCCCAACAAAGAGCCAAGTTTCATTCTGAATATTTGATTGAAACTATTTTGTTTGGAATTTTCAACACCCTCCCCCCAACATACACACACACACACACACACACGCACACACACACAAATCCAAAGATACCTTCTAGGTAAATGCAGAAAAAAACTCAGAGAAAGACGAGATGCCTAGCTTGAGAACTCTCTTCCAACCACGTACTCATTTGTAAAATAGGGGTAATGATTCCTATTTTGCCAACCTCAGAGAAGAATTTGGGATAAAAAAATTTAGAAAATACATCAGTGACCAACTGGAAGCCTTCTTTTAGATTGTAACTTAGAGGGGAGTTTATGTTTCAGATTTTTAACCTTGTATTCCACAATCTAAACTTCTAATCCACCACTTCATCAGCTAATCCTTCCCCTATTCCTTGATTTCTCTTCTCCCTCCAGTGGGATCACCATCTTCCTCTTCACCCAAGTCAATACCCATCAACTGTCCAGCTCACTGTTTTATCCTTTCTCCCTTGCCCACCTTCCTTTGGTAAACTCCCTTTTTAATCCAATGTGCCACTTAAAATTGTGTCATATTGGTAAAGAAGGTGGGTGGTGCCTAGATAGTACAAGATAGAGCATTTGGTATCTTAAAGTGTTGAAGTTACGCAAGCCGCCATTCAGCAGTGAAGCAACAAGTCCACATGGAAAAAACACCGCCAGTGCAATCATGAGGTGTCATGGGGACAGGGTAATAGGCATCAGCAGACACATGACAAATAAAAGCATATTGTTTTTTTAAAAAAAACATATTGTTGAGAATGAGGGGGACTGGTGCAGCGATCCAAAACCCATCCATAGACAGTAGAACAATCTCCCCACAGAGGACCCACAGGGAAGGGATGAGTCACCAGGGTGCAATACAACATCCATGAAGCACACTATATTGCTCTGGTTCCTTGAGGCTTCATCACCCTCCACTACCATGACCCCAGTGCTGCTCCCCAACTCAGACTAGACCAGAGCATGTACACAGGTATAGAGAGGGGTAAGAAGTCATGACACACAGAAGGGTAGGGGGAAGAAGGGGAGAAGAAAGGAGAAAGGGGGAACCAATAGCAAAGATCGACACATAACCATATACGCCTCTAGAGGGGGGAGAACAACAGAAAACATGGGGGAAAGGAGACAGTAGTTGATGTGAGCGAGATGAAAATAATTACAATGTATGATCCATCAGGGGGTTGTTTGGTTGGGGGTGGGGGAGGGAAGGAGGAGAAAGCAAAGAGGTGATACCAAGGGTTCAGTAGAAAGTAAATGTCTCCTACTCCCACCACCGGAGAGCAGTGATGCCCAAAAAAAAAAAAAAGAAGAAAGAAAGAAAGTAAATGTCTAGAAAAGAATGAGGGCAACATATGTACAAACATGCCTGATTGGATTGATGTATGGATTGTGATAAGAGTTGTACGAGCCCCCAATGAAATGATTTTAAAAAAGCAAAATCTAATCTGGGAAGGTGGGGGAGGGAGCATTAGAACTGAATTTGATTACAGAACTCATCCTAAAGGCAATTTAATCATGAAGGGGGAGTGGAAAGAAAATGGTCTGAAATTGATTGTGGTAATGATTGTACAGTTCTTGATATGATTGAACGATTAAATTGTATAATATGTGCATTACGAGCCAATAAAACTGGAAAAACAAACAAATTAATTGTGTAATATACCATGAAATCATTCTCCAGCGATACCAATGTTTCAGTCACGTCATTCATGAAGCAAAACTGAAGATTGTCACTAAATTGGAACAAGGACAAAAGTACAGTAGGGTCTACTACTGACTACAGGAGCTTGAGGAAAAATAAAGGTGGTCGATGGAGGAAATCACGGCTTTGTTTTTTCTTTTTCCTTATCCTGTCCCCTTCTAGCATGCTGCCAGCTCTTTTTATTCATCACATTCATTGCGTGCTGTGTGTTGCCCCTGCTGGATTTGTTTAGTTTTGTCAGCAGTGTAGCCTACAATGTAGTAGTGTCTAAAATATAGTATTCACAAGTCAATATTTTATTTTTGAGTAAATGAATTTACAATGGGATCATAATACAAGGTCCCAGAGCTCTTCCACAAAAGACTGGGTTGGAAGACATTCAAAATAGCCGGTACTTTGGATGAAACACACTAATGATCATAATGAAGATGGGGCCGCACCAGTCTTTGTTTTGATCAGTCGTGGTACATAGCTCGCCATAGGTCTGTGCTGGCTCACTGACATATACCAGCAGCCTACCTCCTTCTACTAGTGCATCCAACTCCCCAAAGGGTCTTCCTTTTCGACCTGTAGGCCTGTTGGAGTGTTCTTGTAGAGGAGCGGCCCATCTACTTTCAAGTAATTGTTTTAAGCCATTTAAACTCTTGGAATCCAAGGAGAACCAGTCCAAAATTTTCCTTCGGAGCAGAAAGAAGAGCCTATGTTTTGTCCCTGAGATGAAACAATTCTGTTGCGCTCCATCACAGCAGCTTTCTGAAGAAGTGTTTCTTTGAAAGCCTTGCTCCTAGACAAGCCGATGTAAGACATAGACTGTTATATTATTATATTACAAAAGACCTCAGAAATCAAACCCAACTCTGCCATCGGAGAGACGAATACACTAAACCCCAGAGAAGGCATGTAACTTCCTTAAGGTCACACCCACCAAGGTCACACACTCAAGTTGGCAAGAAAGGGGAAGAAAGAGTAGATGGAAGATATTGCACTGGTGATAGGAGCAGTGGCAGAAAACACTTGATCGTATTTTTGCATAAGCAATTACTTATTCGTTAGACACACCTGGCTTAGACATAGTGACTGCAGAATTGAACTTCTCCAAATGGAAGACACACCAGTCACGTTGACGACATATGGGAGTGAGGAAATTGAGGGGGGGGGGGGGGGGGGGTTCAATCTCAGTAGCTATAAACCAAGCTGGGGCAACTGTGGAGCTTGCAGACTCCAGCCGAACCTTGAGAAATCTAAAGGAAGTCCATGAGAGGCAGAATACACCGCGGAAGTATTCCCCCCCTGAATTTTGAGAACATCTCAAGAACAGACATGGTCAATTGAACACTAATGACAGAAGATCTAATGAGCCGTGGGGGCATTTAGAAAATCGTACGCGAAAAAGAGAGAGATCCTTAAAAGACAGGACAGAAAGAAAAGAACAAAGCGGGTGTCAGACATCACTTGCTCTTACACACAGAGAAGCTAAGGTAAGTGGAAGAAACGGTGGCGTCGAGAGGTGGACAGAATTTTCAAGGGGTAGTTGTGCACATGACAATAGAAGGTGCAAATGCCTGGAGTTGGGAAACCAAAAGGGAAGAGCATGCGCAGCATATCTTAAGAGAAAGAAAAACGTTCAAGCCTCAAGTTGTAATGTTGAAAGGTTTGATGGACAAAATATTGCACTCATCAGGAGGCACCAAAAAGACAGAAAGAATACAAAGCCTGATTCCAAAAAGAACAAATCAGCATTGAACCAATTTATTTTATTTTATTTATGGCATCACTGCCCCTGTGGGAGTAGGAAGCCCAGCTTTGCTTCTGGAGAGCTACTGCTGGATTCGAACTGCCAACCCTGTGGACCGCAGTCCACACACAACCACTAGGCCACCAGCGTTCAGCCCATTCAGCCATTTTAAGAGAGAGCATATGATTAAGAAGCAAAGGTACTGACGGAGAAAGTCCAAGCTGCACTGCAAGAAATAGCCAAAAACAGGAAATAAGGGAATACCTATTGAATTGTTTCAACAACCTGGTGTTACACTGGAAGCATTCTCTGGTCTATGTCAAGAATTTGGGGGGGGGAAAAAGTATTTTGCAAACAGATGCCTGGCCAGCTGACATTGAAGAGATCCATATTTGATTTCATTCTAAAAAATGGTGATCTGGCGGATGAAGTGTGAATAAAACTATAAAAGAAAGAACAAACAAGAAACAAAACAAAAAAAAACGGGGCTGAGCCCCGGTGGTGTAAGTGCGGAATTGAGTGCGGAACTGCAGCCCGCGAGCTTGGCGGTTCAAATCCAGCGGCGGCTGGGTAGAGCCCAGGATCACCAGAAGCAGTGATGCCCACCAAAAAACAAAAAACACAACAAAACAAAAAAAGAAAAAACAAAAACAGTAACAGTTTTAAAAAATGGTGATTTAAAAGAATACAAAACCTTTCGGAGAGTATCATTGACTTTATATACACATAAGATTTTGCTGAAGAGAATTCAAAAGTGGCCACAATATTACATCAACAGGGACCTGCTAATAATTTGAGTGGTATTAAAAAGCAAATATGGAACGAGAAATAGGCTATCACTACTGACAATACATGGCTGGTGGATGAATGCAGATAACATCAGAGGGCTATTTACTGAGGTTTTTCAAATCCATGTGACTGTAGGGATCACAAAAAATTATAGATAACATTGGAAAGAATTACATTCAAGGAAAAGCTATACATAGACATTATAGATAAAAGAAGGGGATACACAATGGCTTAAAACTGGGGGGAAAGTGCGTCAGGGTTGTATCCTTTCACCACACAGACCTAATCTGCACACTGAAGATAAAAGCTCAGAAACTGCACTGCATGAAGAAGAACCAAGCAACAGGGTTAGAGAAAGATTCATTAATAGCCTAGTGGTGTGCACAACTATGCTTGTGGAAAGTGAAGAGGATTTACAGTATTTATCAATGAAGATGAAGAGCTAAAACCTTTAATATGGATTCCACTGTGACACAAACAAAGCAAGATCCTTACAACTGAATCAATAACAGCATAATGGAGAGAATATTGAATTTTTCAAGGATTTCATTTTATTTGGTTCCCCAACCAATGCCTCGAAAAGCAGCAGTCAAGAGCTAAATGATGTTTGGTTTTTTTTTTTTTTGCATTGAGTAATTTTACTACGAAAGGTCTCTGTAAAATATGGAACACCGTCACATTGTGCCTGATCCAAATCAAGATAGCTTCCATCACTCCATATACAGGCAAAAGCTGAATGAGAAAGAAGGAAGACAGAAGAAAGTGTTTGTCTTTGAAAGAAAGTGTTGTGAGAGAATATTACCTACACCCTGGACTGCTAGAAGGACAAGCAAATCTAGTCAGAATGCTCTTTGGAGCCGTGGATGTGGATACTTCCTTCCATGCAATTTGGACATGTTATCAAGAGAAACCAGGCCCTGCTGAGCCCCGGTTGCGGCCGACTGGCTTGGCGGTTCAAATCCAGCAGCAGCAAGGCTGGGCCTCCCACTCCCACCAGAGGGCAGTGATGCCTCAGAAAAAAAAAAAATTTTTTTTTAAAAAGAGAGAAACCAGACCCAAGAGAAGGTCATCATCCAAGTAAAGTCGACCCTCACTATAAAACGGGGAGACCCTCAACAAGATATATGGAAGCCAAGGCTGCAGCAATTGACTCACACACAGGGGTCAGGGTGAGGTTGGTGCGGGACAAGCGCACATTTTGTTCTGTTGCACACAGGCTCCCCGGGAGTTGGCGCTTGCTCAATGCCACTTGTCACCAACCACACAACTCGCCAGTGGAGAGGGCGGAGCCAAGAGCTTCTCCCACCATGATGACTGCATCTTGCCCCCAAGTGATGGGAAAGTATCTGGGGGAAGTCAGACTTCATAAATGGACTAAGCACTAACGACATGCCAAGAAGTGCAACAAAATGTTATTTGCATTTGTGGGCATGGGTCAGATTTTCATTTTAAAATATATAAACCCGGGCTGAGCCCCGGTGGCATAGTGGTTGTGCGCGAGACTGCGGCCCACTGGGTTGGAGGTTCAATTCCACCTCCCAGGAGCAAAGGTTGGGCCTCCTACTCCCACCACCTGAGGGCAGTGATGCCTTAAATAAATAAATGAATATATATATATATACACACACACACACATACCCAGGCTGAGCCCTGGTGGCGCAGTGGTTGTGTGTGGGACTGCGGCCCACAGGGCTGACAGTTCAAATCCAGCAGTAGCTCTCCAGGAGCAAGGCTGGGCTTCCTACTCCCACCAGGGCAGTGATGCCACACACACACACACACACACACACATACACACATATACATATATACCCAAATAAATCTACTAGTAGTTACTTGATTTACAAAAATATACTCTCCCCTCACCCCCAGAGAATTTATATGCAAGTTGCTTGTACATTTGTCCCACCAAATGCATTTGAAATCTGAGGCCTGCTGCTATTACCACAATACATGTTGTAGTCTCAGGAAGGGTGATTAAAGTCAGCACTTCGGTTGTTAACCATTATGATAAATAATGTGTCTATCTCAAGAGATTTGACCAACTCTTCAAAGATATCCATTTATAACCTAATAAAGTTAATTCCTGAAAAACCAAATTTATAGATCAAGAGTGAAGAATCTGACGCCAGAGAGCTGTATGAGACCCAGGAAATCAATGCCAGCTAACATCACACCCCTCACCAAACAGAAGCAGTTTCGGCCATCATACAAGGTGTGAGTTAGTTAAACACTTGACCATATATAGCCGGCTGATTTTTAAGTTAATAATTTTGTGTTACTTATAAAGGTGCTATAAATACCTTAATGGTGCTTGACAGGAAAAAGTTTCACCACTGAGATAGTTAAGGTTTGTTGTGTCAACCCGGTCTATAAACTCCTGAGGAATTAATGAAGGGCAGAGAGATATATAGCTCAGTGAGTGTCACCTTTCTAGTTCTCAGGTCCCTTGCTTTCTGAAAATCGGACCAGGATATGGCTGCCCTAGCCAGTTCCCTGCTTCAGTTGGGAAAGCTCACTTCCTGCAAGACATCCCAGAGGAGAAGCCACATGGACCTACCCTGATGCAGCGCAGAGTGCTGGAGATGCTTACATGCTCACTAATTCGGCTGTCCTCCTGCAGTCTGTGTCCTTGCCTTTGTTTTGTGGGATCGAGGAGGACTTTGTAGATTAGTGTCACACATATGGACTAATGTTGGACTTATGGGCTTGGACAGCACTGGGTTGACATGCTTTCTTAAGGTACACTTGCCCTTTATATGAAACTCTCTCTTATATACATATGAGTTTCTGTGGATTTGTTTCTCTAATGTACCTAGACTAGCACAACCACCCTTGGTATAGATGAAATAAACGAGGTAGACCCACCTCAAACAGCAATTTGTCTTGGTTTTGGTCATTGTAAAATCAAGTTTTAAAAATGATGCCCATTGAAAATGAGTGCTTAAGCATTCTGATTTGGAAGACTAAAGATGCCAAGTAAAACAGAACTTGGGGGCGGGCTGAGCCCTGGTGGTGTAAGTGGCTGAGTGTGGGACTGCCGCCCACGGGCTTGGCGGTTCAAATCCAGCGGTGGCTCTCAGGCGCGGCACTGGGTAGTGCCCACGACCACCAGAGGCAGTGATGCCCAAAAAACAAAAAACAAAACAAAACAGAATTTTGGGGCTACAATACTCTAGGACTAGAAGGAGTCATAAAGAAGTATTATCTAGAAAAAAAGAAGAAAAAGAAGTATTATCTAGCCCAACTGCTTTAAGGTGTGGATTATTTTTTAAAGGCCAGAGCAGGAAAAAACTTGCCCCAAACCAGTGAGGTCTGTGGTTTCCCAAGAGTGGTTCCCTTTTCACTGTGGCTTTTTGTCCTTAGTGGAAGGGAGATGCTTTCCTTCAAAGACTAAGGAAGAGCATGGACAGTTCAGAAATGGGCAGGCATGCCTCCCAAACTCTAGCTAGTTCTGGCCAAAGAGATTACATGGATCTTATTGCACAACTACGGAGCCTTGGTGGTGTAGTGGTCATGCCTTGGGCTGGAAAACCACCAGGAAATCTGAGGGAGAAAGACTAAACTTTCTACTCCGGCAAACAGAAACCCTCAGGGGGTCGCTATGAGTCAGCCGTGACAAGATGACAAGATCACACGACTGGGCAGCACACAGAAGCAAGCTGGATTCCTGGGGAGCAAATTTATGTCCATCGATCAGGCAGGTTGCTCCTGGCACACGGACAATACACTGTGGAAGCAGTAGAAGGTTTGCAAGCCTTGACCAGAGTGCAGAAGTGTGCTTCTAAGAACCAGACCTTTCAGCCTGGGGTACTAAACAAGAGGATGTTGGACAATGTCCAAAGACAGTTTTCATTGTCACAACTTCAGAGAGTGGGGGGGATGAGTTGCTACTGGTATTTAGTGTGCAGAGAACAGAAATGCTGCAGAAGCTTCTAGAATGCCCAAGAAAATAACCCCCCATCATCCCCCCCACACAAGAATTATCCTACCCCAAATGACAAAGAAACCAAGGCGGAGCAGTTGTGCACTAATTACCTGCTCCTGAATGCTCTACCTAGAGTCTGTATTCACTAAATGATCCCTTCTAAATACCAGGCACCCATTTTAAAGACTTATCTGATTTTGCGTTTTCATATTTTCACCTGTCTCTGTCTCCTAATCCGCCCCCTAGCCCCCCCCCCAAAAAAAAATCCAGATGAAGAGAAGAAGGTAAGCAAGAGAATAGTCAGTAGCAAATTCAATAAAAATACTTAGTGCTGAAAATATATGCATAGGACAGACTATTTTCCATGTACTTATATATATATTTTTTGCTCTTTGTTGTCGTTCCACCATCCTTGGTAAATTTGTTTTCATTTTAAGTGTTACAAGAAGTTATTATGTATTCTAGGCAGGGCTCCCAAGCTGTGACAATTTAAATGTGGGAAACTTTTTGTAGGGGAAAAAATGATAAATGCATAAACGATTTGTTGAAATATTGAGGGAAAGCTTCCCTCAGAGAACACAATGCTGTTTGTGTATTTTTATATTAATTCAAAATGAAATGTGCTTCACTGAAAAGGGGGTAAGATGTGGCCAATGGAAGATGGAAGAGGACAAGGAGAGGTCCCCTCCACATTCAGAACGGACAACTCCTAAAACTACTTTAAAATGAATAGTACACATATATACAAAAGCTACAAGAGAAATTTTTAACGGCTTCAATCTTTTTATGTTCAAGTCAAAGAACTGAGTTTACAAAGGCAACATAGAGGGCCAGGAAGGACTTTGGATAAAGAACATAAAAACATGAGTCCTGGCCAGGGGCCTCAGCATCTCCGGTGGCCTTAAGCAAATTGGTCCACAAGAGCAGTAGAGCAGTGGTGGTTCAGTGGCAGAATTTCTGTCTTCTGCCATTCTGGAGATCCAGGTTCAAAGCCCAGCTGATACCCACCCTCTCCCTACTTCCCCGGTGTCATGGGTATTGCTAGGATGTGGAACAGAACTTCCAAAATAAGACAGAGTAGGAAGAAAAGTCTGACATTCTTTGCTTGCAACTAAGGTTTCTTTCTCTGATGTCAACAATGATGTCTATCCATGATCTCTTTTGAATCTATCTTGCATTTCTGGCTGCTTCTTGGCAAGGTACTGCTACAACCATTTTTGAGTCATATTCAGCAAATTTTTCTTTGCATGGGATATTAATGCGATTGTTTTCTGACTGCTCCATTCTATTGGGTCACCTTTCCTGCGTATGAGTACACACACTCATCTCTCTCAATCAGTTCAGCTGGTAACGATCTTCCAAATTTCTTGGTATAGTGGAGAGAATATTTCTAGTGCTGCATCTGTTTGTCAAAACACCTAATGTCAACTCCTTGAGACTTGTGTCTTACCAATGTCTTCAGTGGAGCTTGGACTTCTTCCTTTAATACCATCAGTGGACCATATGCGGTCAGTTGACATGGTTGAACAGCAACCAATGAGTCTTTGGGAGAATGACTCAAAGTTTTCTACATTCTTTGATGCTTACTGTATAGCTTAATATTTTGGACATAAAATCCATCAATATGACAACTAGAGGGCTACCATTTTTTTTTCTTTAGGTCTTTCAGTTTGAGAAGTGCCAAACTATTTCTCCTTTTTGGTTTTATAACTTGAGCTCATTGTACATTTCATGACAAAACTCGATTTTATCTTTTTTGAGTAGCTTTCCACGCATTTTCAAATTTCCCTTAATATCAATTTGTGTGTGTTTTCTAATGTGAAGGATTCTGAAAATAGGATGGATGTGACCCAAATAAACTCTTTAGAGGAAAAACCACCCGACAAATGCTAGGCTCCTGAAACCAAATATGGAAATATTGGAGAGAAAAAAATGCTATCTTAAAATGTTGACAAGTTGGTGAATGGGTGCTTTTTTACAGTGCTGAAGGGGTGAAGCCATGGCATTGATTTGTTGTTTAAAGTGGTTCCAAAGCTGGTGAGCCTTAAAACGGAGCAGAGAGCAGACACTTTTGGTGGGCAGCAGTTCAGTCATGATGGGCTCATTCAGGTTGGGGATGAGACAGATGGAAAGAGAGATAGTAAAGGAAAAGACAAAAAAGAATAATGCCAGGTGACAGATTAACTAATCCCAACAGTAGAAAGTTCTAAAATATTTGGAAGTTGGTGTTGTGTTTGCGTGCTGTGGGTATTCTTAGTAAAGAATTTTATGACCATGAGACAATCATGGTTAGAGGGAAAGTAGTGGATATCATTTATTTAAACCCTCAAAGGGCTTTTGATAAAGTCCTACACAAGAGACTATTAAAGGAACTTGGCAACCACTGGGTAAGAGGTAAAGGGCTGTCAATCCTGGGTTAAACGTGGGTTACGAGATAGGAGGAAATGGAAGAATAAATGACCAGCTCTCAGCATGGATAGAAGTTAATAGTGGGGTGTCAGTGATCCGGTACAAGAGCCGTGTCCTCCAGGATATTTATTAACACCCTCGAAAACAAGCTAAATAATGAGTTGTTGAAATTTGCTGACTATTCAAAATTATTTTGGTTCCTTAAGTCTACACAGATGGATCTGAGAAACACAGAATCCAAACTCGGTAATTGAGCAAAACAGTGGCAGCTGAAACTCAGAGCAGACAAGCGCAAAGGAATGCACATTGGAAGCAGCCATTTAAATTGCTCACCCATTCGGGTGAGTTCTGAATTTGCTCTAACCTTACAGGAAGAAAGATTTAGGCCCATGAAAGATACCTTAATGAAGATTTACATGTGTTGCATCCATACTAGAACTGAGAAAAGAGTAAAAGAGAGACAGAAGCAAACATACTGTCAAATTGCAATCAAAATGAAAGAAAATATATTCCAATGTCATCACAATAACCAAAGGTACACGCTTCTCCTAAAATCAGTTAAAATCGCCTTATTTCCAAAGGAAAATGTAAAAAAAAAAGAAAAAAGAAAGAAATATATGAAAATAATTAGAAATAGAAATCATGGAACGGTAAAGACGAAATATCTATGGGAAAAAATTAAGTTGTCTATGAGTCAGCAACCTTATGAAGACACAAGAGAAGCGCAGCTGTCCTGTTCACTCCTCTTGATGGGTTGTTGACTGGACCACTGTGACCCATAGGATCTTTGCTGGCTGACTTTTCAAAGTAGATCAATTGACATTTCTTCCTAGCAACATCACACGCAATCCTCCATTGACAGATGGGTCATGGCAGTACAAGGGATGCATTGATGGGAATTGAACCCATGACTCTGGCATGGACAGCAGGAATTCTACCACAGAACAACTCGTCCCTCGATGCTGGAGTTAAAGTTAGCAGTTTCAAATGGAAAAAAATTTAAAAGCATGCACTTTTCCATAAAAATCACATGCATCTTAGATTGTGTCTATAAATAGCATTAAAGATAAGCTAAACTTTATTCTAATATGAGCTGATATGGAGCCTTGCCTCCTGGGACCCAGTCCATCTTCTCATCTGTAGTCATTTTTCTTTTGTTCTAAGATGGGAAATAATGAGGTCAATAGACACATTATAATGGTGCATAAATATTTTCAATGCTGTTTACAGATTGTTTCTCTCCTCCTTCCAGCATACTCTTTTATATTGATATTGTTTATCATCACCAATAAAGCAAGAGCACTTGCCAGGAAGACCCAACTGGCAAGTCGTAGCGTCCACCCCTCTGTAAGTTCTTGGAAACACAAATCATTGCCCACTCTCCTCCCTCCCTTTTTTCCCAGGAGGCAATTTATCCACAGAACTGGCCAACAAGTGCAGTAAGACTTTATCCAGCCTTCTGCCTTCTCCTTCACCCCAAATATCTAACTGAGTCTGGCAAGTAGGGTTACTAAAGTCAGGAGGCAATCAATCCCCAGGCTGCCAAAGATCAAGCATCTGCTGACGGAGGTCAGCAGGAAAGACTCTCCCACAATGCCAAAGTACTTTATAATTGACCCTCTGCTTGTTGAGAAAATGACATCCCCACACTCAGGCTAAAGATTGCACAATTGGACAGGTGTGTGGAGCAGGGAAGCGGGGATCTGTGGGGGGGGGGGGTTACTTGCTGTCTTTTTGCTGCATTTAGAGAGTACCTTCAGAAGGTTGAAGCCGAGGCCTTGGAGCCTTGGGTGTTTCTTAGCCTGTATTTACGATAGTCTGGCAATTGATGTGTATGAAACTTCAGAAGTACTTTTCCTTGTTTGTTTTTCTTCCTAAAATCGAATCCCTGAGCACTGCAGTAAATAAAAATAAACTAGAACGACTAGCAATAAAACACAAGCAAGAGCAAACCTAATACTAATATAAAAATAGCGCTAATAGAAGCTAAAAATTGAATTTGCCACATAAGAGTCACAGCATAACATTTTTGTTCTTAATTCTTCCAGAAGGTGCATAAGTATTCTGCAAAAGATCAGCTTACCCTTGAGAAATGGTATCTTTTTCAGGCAGGCATTTGAATGCTTAATGAAACATTTCGAGTGACAGAGATATTTTCCTCTTCAAATATGTAAATTCTTCATAAAAGAGGGCATAAAGGTAGCATTTTTCACAGCTTTGCAAAGAAGTGGAAGCAGCATGCTGTGTTTGGTGTTGGTTTGATGTAAGAACGTTGTATGCCATGGAAAGTTCCTTGCCTAGCCCTGTGTTTACATAAGTGTCTTCAGTTGTACACACTCTTTGCCCCAAAATACCTGCAAGGTTTTCTTTTTTTTCCAAAAAAGAAAATAAAAACTACACACAGCAGTTAGATGGGTTGCAAGCTTTCAGAAAAAATAAAAACGCAAGTGCCATTAAATCAACGCTGACTCAGAGTAAGTCTGTAGGACAAGGTAGAACTGCCACTGTCAGTTCCAGAGACAGTAATTCTTTTCTTTTCTTTCCTTCTCCACATAGCCTACAATTCAATACCTCAATCAGATTAAAGAGAGCTGTACAATCATCCCTACAATCAATTTTAGAACATTTACTTCTTTCTTATACTCCTTGTCATCAGCTTCCCATCTCCCCCTAAACTTCCCCACCCCTCTCCCCAAGAAACCATCAATGCACTCACTCTCTTTATAGTATAGTTCTACCTACCCTAAGTTTCATATACAGAATACAAAGTACAGAAAAACAATCAAACAAAACCTCCACTGCACTCTGCATGGTAGGAAGGTTATTCACAGACTACATTGTGGTGGTTACATAATTTCATGTCAACTTGAAGATATAGTGTAGGGATGGAGTCTAACCTGTCAATCAGGTCACAGCCTGATGGGACCTCCTTTTTTGTGTGAACCTCTCATAAAGAGGATCCTGGAACCCTTCCCTCCCTCTCCTTCCCCCCTACCCTCCCACCCCACCCCCCGACTTCACTTTCCTGTGGATGAGTCATGAGGAAACCAACTAGAACCCAGGAGATATGTCTACCGCTGGCCTAGAATCTTCCTGCTTTCTGCATCATGGCATGTGACTGTTGAGTCTGAAGAGGAAGTTATGGACGAGTATCGGATTTATGGACTTGAGCTGGACTAGGTTGGGATATATGCTTTATATATAATTATGGCTTGATATAAAGCCCTCTCTTAGACATAGATGAGTGTCTCTGGATTTGTTTCTCTCATCAATCCAACCTAACACACTGGTCTATTGTCAGAGGGAACTCACTAGACACTACAAATGGATTTGTGACTCCCTCTGTCCTCCATAGACTTCCATAGACTTCCACAGACCGGATGTGCACAATTTAAACTCTGATATAATTACCTTCTTCGAGTTTCGATTTTATGAATAGTTTGCAATTGTGAGGCTGCATCGACTTGTCCTGTTATCTTTCATCCCGCCCATGAGGCCTTGTAGCTACCAATAATGTTTTATCAGCTCCTAACTCCCTTCCTCCATCCTCTATAAAAAACACAAATTAATGTACGTGTGTGTGTGTGTGTGTGTGTTCTGCAGTGTCATGCCACTACCACTCTTGGCATCCAAAACCATTAAACGCACAGGTACATACAAATATAGGAAGTATCTAACTCTGTCTGTCTGCTCAGAATCTACCATTTAAAGGGGCAGTTAAAATACTTGTACGGTTAAACAAGTCCTTTGGATGGGCCCAACTCCTCAAGCATGGTCAACCAAAGGAATACCAAACCCGCTATCATTTGAGTCATTCTCAGCTCATAGCAATGCTAGCTATAGGACAGGGTAAAATCACCCCCTGGAAGTGTCGGAGACTGTAACTCCAAGAGAAAGCTAGTCTTTGTTGTGGAGCAGCTGGTGATTGCGAACTGCTGACCAGGCAGATCACAGTCCAACACATCAGTATCTTGCAAGCGCAGCTAACCCTCCAGCAAACACTGGGAAAGACAGAGTCCCCAGGGGCCCAAGCCCCTGCAGTGCCCTTTGAGATGAACCGCTCAGAGGGTTGCTCAAAGCCAGTTTACTTTTACTTTCCACAAAATTCTAACAGCAAATTTTTCAGCTCACGGGTGATAAGAAATAGGCCATACAAACGGGGAGAGGCCTATTAGAAATAGATACCCTGGAAATGAGAGGCACTTAATAACCTGATGTAACAAGAGAGGGCTGGAAGGATAGTAAGAAAAAATAAAACCCTCAAAAGCAGAGCATTCTTCAGCCATAGGCCTTGGAGACAAACCTTCCAAGGAATGGGCTCTGGAGGCTGCTCTGTGTTGCAAGATGAAAAATAGGCAGTTCCTTAAACAGAGGCAAATTCAAGCATCTCACAACCCAGCCATCTCTCTATGAGGTAGATACTTAAATAAGTCAAGAATACAACAAGCACAGTTGTCTTTACTGCAACAGACTCCACAAGAGCAAAACCGTGGCGAACCTGAAGGCGCAGCCCTAGAAGGACAGGTCAACAAGCTCTGGTTGCCATTCATGCCATGGCATGCTATACAGCGCTAAAACACAATGACAATGCTCACGTTCAACACAGCAAGACATGGACAAAGCTAGAGAAGTTCTACTCATCAAACTCAATCCATCTTACAACGTAACTCTATAATACCACCATTGTTAAAAGGGAAAAAACAAAGAAGAAGAAACGTGGGTTATGCACTTAAAGACAAGACTTGGATGATCGTGAGAAGGCCAGGGACCAGGGCAGGGGCAGGAACAGGATGGAGAGGAAGGATGATGGGGTGGGGATAGAGGATTTAACACAGTGGTTCTCAACCTTCCTAATGCCGCCTGCGACTCTTTAATACACTTCCTCATGTTGTGGTGAACCTCCTCCCCCCCCCTACCATAAAATTAAATCCATTGCTACTTCATAGCTATAATATTGCTCCCTACCCACAACCTGAGCACTGCTGGTTTAATTGGATATTGTGGTTGTTTTCATTTCCTGAGAAGGGCTGTATTATATATAATGTTATATGTTTTTTTAAATCTACCCCCCATTCTTTAATAGTGACTTGAATGGCTTAAAAACCAACAACAACAACAACAACAACAAAATCAAATTGAAATGAACTTGGAGTCTGTAGTAGCAAACAAGCTGGTTGCAAACAAACAAAAAGATGGACCGAGACTTGGTATGAACGCTGTGAGGACCTTGAATCTACTTTACAGGGTTATCGTAATCTGAGATCTACTCTACTTCTCTATGGTCAATTTGAACAGACTAGAAGGCCTACAAGGTAGTTTGGAGCTAAAACCCATCGTGAGGGATATATAGAGACAAAGTGTCCTGGTGGCAGAGCAAATTATGCTTTAAGGTTAGCAATTCAAAACCAGCAGCAGCTCCAGGAGAGAAAGATAAAGCTTTTTACTCCAGTCAAGTTACAGTTTCAAATACCCACAGGGGCAGTCCTACCCTATCTGGAGGGCTGCTCTAAATTGGAATCAACCCAGTGGTGGTGAGCTGTGTCCTTGGCAGAGTCCACTTCACAGTGACACTGGGTAAGGTTTCTGAGGTCATAGACCTCTACAGGAACAGATAGCCTTGTCTTGGTCCATGGGACAGTTGGTGAGTTTGAACTGCCAACCTTGGAGTCAGCAACCCAATTGCTTCCCTGACAGTACTACTAGGAATGAATTGCTGTCAATCACATAGTCTTCAATGTTAAGCAGCCAGCTCTCTCCGGTAACTGAAAGGCCTGATGTGTATTTCAACCATAACCGAATTAAAGCTACCAAAATGATGGCAACCAATGCAAATGTCCTGAAATGTTGACAGTAGGCTCACAACTCCATGGGAGACTGTTTAAACCCATGACAGTATGTGGATCCCTGGTCATGTAATGTGTTCCACGTTGCACTGCTAACCACAAGGTTGGCAGTTTGATCCCAGACCAAAGAGGAGCCTCTGTACTCTCATTAAAACTTACAGTCAAAAACCCAAAGGAGGGACCTTCGCTGATGTTTAAGATCCCTGTGAGTGGGACCCTGTGGTAGTAGGGGTGGCTTTGATATTCAGGAAATGACCTACTGTGTTAGATTTTCAGAATCCCTTGATGGTACAAATGGCTAACCTGCTGAACTAGCTTCAAGGTAAGAGGCTTGAATGGGCCCCACAGGTACTGCAGAAGAAAGGTCTGGTGGTCAACATCTGAAAGAGTGGCCACTGAGAACCTGGAGGGGGGGGGGGGCCACAGTTCTAGTCACCTTCACTGGTTTTCCCTATGGAGGTCTCACCTGGATTAAAGTGACCAGATGACCGGCTTTTTAACAATTTAACCACGTTCCACGGCGTTATTTTAAAATTAAAATAAATATATTACAATACTATTTTTTCATTCTATGAAAATTTTTGTTCCTCCAAATTTTTAATCAAGAAAACACACACACACACACACACACACACACACACACATACACACCCACCCACCCACACACACACACACACACACACACACCCTGCCCCGCCACCCTGGTTAATCATGTCTCACTTAAAATCTGGTCACTTTAACCTGGATGGCACCAGCTGACCAGTTGTTAGTCTGCTACATATATCACTTCAGTTACTGGTCTTGACAACAGCCTTCATAAGAAATAAGTCCGTCTTTTAAAAATAAAAATGTATTCATTCCCCATTTACCCAGACATGAACAGAAGCTCAAAGACCTGCCCAGAGAGTCATAGTCAGCAATGGTTCTCCGGTCTGTACAAAGATTGTGTCTGTCCTGTATACCAAATCAATTCCTCATTGGGGGTGGGGTGGGTGGTTGTGGGGGGAGCATCAGTCAAACGCAATTCTTAAATTGGGCTAAAAGGCACTTCTGACAGGGAGCCATCCATTATTCTGAAATTTTACTCATTTGGAACACCACAGGCCTTGACAACCATAGGCAAATGAGGTGTTAATATCTAGTTATTTGCAAAGAGAAACAGCCCACTGAAGCTTCACTGGGAAGAACAGGCAGCCACCCTGTCTGGGGCAGAGGCTGGTTCAGTGATAAGGCCCAAATTCCAGCAGGAATTTGCAAATAAAGCTTCCCAGACACTCCCTCTGCCCCCAAGCAAGCTAGACAATGACTGAGGAATCCACAGATAGACTCGGAAGCTGGAGCTCTGTGCAGACCAGAGGACTTCCCTCACACCAGGCCCTGGGCCCCCGCGGTCATGTATTGGCATAATGGAGGGAATTCCATTGTAGCATATTAGCCTATATTACAAGACAGCACTGAGGCAGCACCGAAAAATGTGTGTTCTGTTTGCTCATTTGTTTTTTAAGAAGCAGAGTAACGATTTTTCTTGTGTCTGAACAGTACTGAGATTCTAGTCAAATAAGACTACATTCTCCACCCCAACAGTAAGGATCAGCACACGTAAAAAATTACAATTAGACAAGCTGGATGGCAGGCATCACTTAGGCAATCGGTGGCAAGTTGCAACTTCTGTTTCCATAGTGTATCAAAGAGGTGGATTGATCTGTTACAGGATAACAAATCCCCTTTGCCCTCGCTGGCACCCACTTCGGAATATGTTACTCTCTCATGGAAGGTGCTATTGTGTGCTTGCTAGGATGGTAGGATTTGTGGGCCAGCAACCAAACTTTTGTAATTATCCCTCTACCAGCCAAAGCTCAAACTTCATACCAATGTTCCCAAAGCATCAATACTACGAAGAGAAAAAAAGAAAAAAAAAGAATGGAAAGGAAAACTCAGAAGGATACTAGTTGAAGTTTTGGAACATCTATTATTAACCTCGAGGAGCCCTGGGGGCTCACTGCTGAGGCACGCAGTCACTCACCCAAAGGTCCCTGGTGTGGCTGACTGCTCTTCTGCAAGAGAAAGGTGGCTTTGGTCAAGATTGATAGCCTTGGGAACCCAAAGCAGTCGATCCACTCTGTCCCACTGAGTCACTGTGTTCCTTCCTATCCACCTAATGGCAAGGCATCTGTTTCTTGTTTTATTTGACCTGGTCTTTTGTTTTCCTGTTAACTGGTTTGAGAGCCCGAGTGATGCTGTGGAAGCTATGGCATTAAATCAGCTGGATTTTTTCTTTAAGTGTACTTGGCTTCAACCTTTCACCCAAAAAAGAATTCAGTCAACCGTAGCTTCGTCCAGATATCTCTGGTACAAAGCAGACTGTTTCGACATTTAATACTGACCTTTCCTGAGCTGCATGATGAAAATGTAGATGAATGAGGGAAGAGGAGACATGAAGAGGGCAGCAATGGGCAAAGCCAGTCTCTGTATGATCCGCACCACAGCTCCCCGTGTCTGCCCATTAATACCCAGGTCTGCCATTCCCAATCATCACAACTTTCCAGCTCAGTCTTCATTGTGCCAAGCTTCGTTATCCACCCCCACCTCCCCTCATGTTTTATTACTGTTACTGTTGAGTTGGTTCATATGGGGTTTCCTGGAAACACCATGTACCCTAGAATCCAACCACGTAGGGTTTTAATTAATCTTTCTTCCTGGTCTGTCTTAGTCTGCAAGTTCCTCTGATGTCCAGCCCAAGAGACTATAAGGCTCTACCGTGAAAGCTATCCTTGAGATGCATTGGCTAATCCAACCAAGTCTAAGTCTCCCTGTGAAGAAGGCACAGCTGTTATCATTGCAAGACCACTGCCCCACTCTTGTTCAACTTTGCAGGTTAGCCATCTGAAATCTCATATCCTTCTGAACTGTTTGGCTACTGCCAGACAATCCTTTCCTATGGGAAAGGGGCAAAAGCATTGGCACCCACCACCACCTCTACCCCTTCTTAGGTACAATGGAAATGCACCCAGGAGCCTACTGAAGAAAAAGTGTGTTCTCTTACTTATTCACCCAGAGAGTGGACTCGGGGATGAGAGTCACAGCCCAGGCTACCAGATGACACCATATTAGCCTTTGTCCTTGCCCACTGAGATGGGGCTGGCCAAAATGAGCAAGGATGAGCCGGAGAGATGACCACTTACAGAAGACCTGGTGTCATCGATATGCTTCCTTTCTGACTGATAGAGACCCCGTGCACTACTGACAGTCCTGCCACATCTGCACGATTGCAAAAACACTCAAGTTCCTGGTTGGAGCCACTGTGGATTGGAAAATATTCCGTGGCAAGCCCGACAGTTTTCAGTTGGCTGTTTTGAGAAGGAGACAGGTCACTAGGTCTTATTTTCTGGTTTGTCTGAGTGTGGAAGCATTTCTGAAACTTGTCCACCATGTCTGCTCCTACTGGTTATGGAAACATCCATGGCCCAGCAGCACACTGCCACCACAGTCGGACAGGTCTTCAGTCTGCACAGTCCTTAACACTCGGCAGACTGGCTATCAAGTCTCCAGCCAGCCAAAGAATCTTCCAGAGAGAATCATTTCCATTCACACTGGGTGCAGATGAGCCACGGTGGAGCAGGTGAGGGGTAACACCCATAAAACAGGGATGACTTGTCGAAAACAACCTTTTCGAATTCCAGCACCAGAAAGACCAGTCTCTCGCAACAGCTGGGAGTTGTGCAACCAACTTCATGTGGCTAGAAGGTTCCTTTGTTTGGCAGACAGGTAAAACAAGCAGCGACTCCTTTAAGTAATCTCCCTTCCCCTACATACCCGTCATGCACCGAATTCCACAGGCAGCCACTGACAGTTCTTTTCACAGAACCGAAGATGGGAACACTGTGTCTCTACCAGGACCGAGGCCCGACCAACGTCCAGTATCTTAGCTAGTTCCTTTTTTGATGTGGATGGTGTTTTTTTTCTTTTTGTTTTTCAGACCTCCTCTCAACCCTCCCACATTCCCGGAAGGTTTTTCCTACAATAGGTCTCCTCTCAATAAAAATGGCTGCTGTCCAAAGGTTGTGCCAAAGAAAAATTCAGCTCCCTGCCAGCTAGGTCTGAGCTGCGCACGCGGGACCTTGCCTTACTCGTTGTTTGTTTCTTCCTCGTCACGTCTTTCTCGGCTCAGGGGCAAACACATGAGATAGGAATGGCTTTTATCTTTGTGTTTTCACAGCGCTTCCAACAACGATGATGACTCTGCTCAATAAATTGAAAATCATTATTATACACACATGCATATGCTAATGCATGACCTGTGCGCTCAGATGGCAGCGAGAATAAACAATTACTGGCAAACACCGCGGTATATGGCATTTCAATGAAGTCATCACAGACTCACTGGCAATTATCTTTGCAAACTTAAGGTAAGGTGTCACTGGCCTGACCAGAGACAGGACTTGGTGTGCTTCACACCAAGAGAAATAAACGTGAAAAACCAGACCCAACAGTTTCGCATACACAACCAAAAAATATCACAATCTCAGAAATATAGTCAGAAGGATGCTAGATAAAATCCGGATAGTTTGGGGAGTTTTGTTTGTTTGTTTGTTTTCATGCTATCTCATTAGTCAAGTGACAGAAGCACGACAAGCCTGGGAAAAACCAAATGCAAGACAGAGATAGGGAATCGTTTGGGCTTTTGTATGGTTTTAAGGTTTAGGCCAGCTTGTGATTGAGCAATTAAAGAAACACATGCTGAAATTATCCTCTCATCAGGTGGATTCACAAGTGATTAGAAGGCCTTTCCCAGGAAAGGGATTATTAATGGCCGTGTCTCCATCCAGAGTTGCATTCTTCATGGGATTCCAAAGAGGTCAGTCTTAACCTGGTGCTATTTATAATGGTGCCTTAGATGGTAGTAGAGACTACGGTTGTTAAGTTTGGTGATGACATCAAAATGGGTGTGATACATTCCTCAGAAAAAACGAGGTAGCAGTGCAAATGATCTTGATGAGTTGGAGAAGTGGGTGAACAAAAACAAATAGATGTTCTGGGGCTGAGCCCCGGTGGCGTAGTGGTTGTGTGCGGGACTGCGGCCCACTGGGACGGAGGTTCAATTCCAGCAGTGGGGCTGGGCCTCCTACTCCCACCACCGGAGAGCAGTGATGCCCAAACAAACTAAAAAAAAACTAAAAAACTAAAAACTAAAATAGATGTTCTGAAGAGTAAATCACCTGGGAAGGAAAACAAGACACACACTGGCAGGATTCCCTTTGGGAACTATCTGGAGTTCAGACTTCACCCAAACTGATCTCTCTCTCTCTCTCTCTCTCTCTCTCTCTCTCTCTCTCTCTCTCTCTCACTCTCTCTCTCGTATTTGCTGCTATCCTTTCAATATGAACTCATATGACCCCCTGTGGGATTCCAGGACTGTCCTTGATTATGGGAGTAGAAAACCCAATCTTTCTACCTCAAACCTCCCAGTGGTTTTGAACTCCTGACCATGTGGGGCCTCCAGGGTGTCCTAGACTATTCTTTATCTTTTTTTTATTATTATTATTCTTTATTTTTAGCCCTGCACAATAAAGTGAGATTTGGAGAATGTGGGCAGGGAAAGGAGGTGTTTTCTAAAAGAAAGTAAAAACAAACAAAAAGGGTTTTTTCATGAAGACGTATTTGAAAAAATTCACTAGAAGGAAAGCACCAAATAAAATCATTTGTCCTAGAGAAAGGGTAAGGAAGTTACTTAACCCTTTTCATGCCTGGAAAGACAAAGAGTGGGAGAGAACACCTTTCAAAGGCACGAGGGAGGGCTGAGCCCCGGTGGCGTAGTGGTTGTGCGCAGGACTGCGGCCCACTGGGATGGAGGTTCGATTCCAGCAGTAGGGCTGGGCCTCCTACTCCCACCACCAGAGAGCAGTGATGCCCCCCCCCCCCCAAAAAAAAAAAAGACCTGAGGGAAAATTTCCTGGAGGCCTCCCTCCAAGGCCTCCCTCGTGGAGAACGTCAGAGAGCATGTTTGTTGCATCTTCTCTGCATAGACTAGCTCACTGGTCTATGCTCCAGAGGGGGGGAAACTACCCTGTGTCTCCCTATTGATCTGTTTTTGTAAGTGCATTTTATTTATTGGTTGTATTTGATTGTCCCTATTGTTTGAAAGAGAAACTAGAGAGAGGGAAGGAAGTGGAAGAAATATCCACAGTGTGTTAAACCCTGCACTTCTCCACGCAGGGATGTGTGGCAACTGTAACCCCACCCCCACCCCAGTCTCCTCCAGTCCCAACACTGCATCATTCAGATTCTTCACAGTGTGGTTTGGTATGTCATCTTTGCAGGTTTTACTCATGCGGGAGGGCCTCCAAGCCCTTCGCTGCTTCGTAAGTCGTATAAAAAAGCCAGATTCCCTAAAGTGACACTAGGTTCCTTTCCATCACTGGGCTTTTGCTTAGGTCTTGGGTCCTGGGTTAGTCTGGTCACTATCAGATCCTCCCTTTCAGGTGAGAGCAAACCTCTCCTTACCACTGCAATTGCCCCATCCCAGGAATGTAAAGCAGAGTGTTCCTATTGATGGCATTCACTTGATAGGTAGTCATGCAGTCTTGTGACATCGCAGATACAGTTGAATTACCAAGCCGTTCTGATGGCATAGTGGTGATGCGGATGCCCGGGAGGAAGATGAGGCTTTCTTACTCAGTAGAGATTTAAAGTCGTGGAAACCCAATGGAGGCAGTGCTACCCTGTCTGATTGAGTCACCATGCGTCTGGATCAACTCAAGTACAGTGGGTTGGGTTAGTTTGGGCTGAACGACCATTTCGGACTTATTCTGTGTTTCCCAGTGGGTTCCCATGCAGGCTGTCAGGCCTTTGAAGGGGATATAGTTATGTTATACTCTTCTTGGTGTCCCTGACAGCCCTAGTAGTGTCATGGGAAAAATGTCACATCGTATAAAATTTTATTAGAAAAATAGTCATATCTTGGGCTGAGCCCTGGTGGCGTAGTGGTTTTGCGCGGGACTGCGGCCCACTGGGACGGAGGTTCAATTCCAGCAGTGGGGCTGGGCCTCCTATTCCCACCACTGAGAGCAGTGATGCAAAAAAAAAAAAAAATAGTCATATTTTAAACCCCAATGAAACCACCAACATGGCTACTTCTGTGTAGAAAGTATTAAACGGTCTAGCTCCTAACTTGGCATTGATAGCTAAAAACAAAAAAATTAAAAATATGTAATTATTGCTGTTTTCATCTAAGCAAAACATCTAAGCAAAGTTATTTTCAGCATATACAGTCATAAGAGCAAAATGGAATTACTGCATGTGTGAATATGATTGAGATGGTTTGGTCTTA
This sequence comes from Nesogale talazaci, assembly GCA_004026705.1. NCBI lineage: Eukaryota > Metazoa > Chordata > Mammalia > Afrosoricida > Tenrecidae > Nesogale > Nesogale talazaci. Next base: position 32,342 of record PVJH01002220.1, on the reverse strand, counting down.
TAAAGTTGGAGTGCTGCTCTCCTATTATTTTGATATTCATCCAGCGTCATTTTGTCCTATCTTGTTTTCCAAGAGGATGTTAAGGTGATGGCCAAATTTAAAATGTGCCTTCTATTTAGATGAACAATTCCAGACGTAGTCTCCTAGCCTAGACACTAACCTTTGAATTTATGACGGGCAATCAAGAAGCACCATAAACCATGGAGCACCTTTTGTTCATCTCCAAATGACCCATTCAGGAGAAAGCAGCTGTTGTTACTATAAACATCCTTCAGCGGGTTATTATCTAAATATGACTTGTGGTGAGAAGATGTTCAAATCTTTGAAAAACTCTAAGAAAGTGTGATGATGCACTTTGTTTGTGGAGGTTATATGACAGCTCAGGAAGCCTGCCCACCCCGCCTTCCTTGGGCTACACATTAAAGTGATTTTCTAGGAACTTGATGCACAAAATATCATCCCAATTTGTAAAATAACTCAAGGTGTCTAGAATTCTTATAAAAGCAAGTGGAGAGGCTAGGAATACAACCATATATTTTATAATCAACTCTACGTCTGAGAGTCAGTCAGAAAATAGCATGTTCATGCTCAAATCTACTTGACCTCCTCTCTGTCCTCAGAATCTGAGATTGTCATAGACCCTTGTTTTGGAATTTCCATTGAAATCTGATTACTGCTCCCCATAATTCAGTAACATATGTTTTTATTGTTGTTGTTGTTGTTAGCAGGTTTGGCCATGTTCTGGTCTTTTTTCAGTAAGAAGGACATAAATGTGAGCCTCATAGGTCTTCATCATGCCAACCATAGACAACAGAGAACCTTTGTAGGGGCCTGAGAAGAGAACGGGCTCTGGAATAACAATTCAAACATAATAATGACTGTGAGGAATAAAAAAATGAATAACATGAATGAACATGAATAACAAAATACAAAAACCTTGATGTGAAAAATGTTATACCACCTAAAGCAAAATGTATAAACACAACAGAATTCTACTCCAGATATTCACATCACTTTTTAGAGAAATGAAAAGAATGACTACTAAGTTTATATGGAAAGGAAAGAGACCTGGGATACATGAAGGACTTCATAAGCCAAGCAAACCAGGAGGCCTTTCAACGCTCAACCTCAAAACCTATATTACTCAACAACAGTAGCTATTAGAGCCTGACACAGGCACAGCAATAGATACACAGCCCGATGGAAAAAGAACAAAGCACCTATCAATCCATTCACCTACAGACAACTGATCTTCAACGAAGGACAGCAAAACATTAAATGGAAAAGAGTCTCTTCCACAAACAGTGTTGGCAAAATTGGATTTCCATATGCAGAAGAATAATAGAGAACCCATAACTCATCCCAGATACAAAAATCAACTCCAGTATCAAAGATCTAAATGTAAACTGCAGAGATATAAAAACCATCCATGAAAAAAAAAGATACAAGCATAAGGGCATTATTACAGGGCATAAAAACATGATCGAGTATGCAATATTTTGTAGCTGACAAAATAGGTGACTGGAACCTACTGAGAATAAAACACTTCTGCGCATCCAAAGATGTCATTAAAAGAGTAAAAAGAAAACCCACAGAATGGAGAGAAAAATTTCAACAACAGCACAACGGACAAGGGACCAATCTAAAAATCTATAAAAAACTAACAGGTCAATAAGAAAAAGACCAGTCACCAATTTAAAAGTAGGCAATGGCCATGAACAGATGGTTTACCAAAGACAGCACCCACATGACCAACAAACATCAGAAGAAATGCTCATGATCTCTACCCTTCAGGGAGAAGCCAGCCAAAGCAATAACGAGATACCACTTTGACCACCAAAGGTCAAGAGCTTCACAGGCAATGACCTCCACGTTTCCAAGAATAATGATAGCACATGTCAGAGATACTGGAGCCCTCGTGCACTGCTCTAAGATGTACAAGCTCTGTGGAAAGTTGTATGGCGCAACCTCACGCAACTGGAACTGTAAGCCCCATATGACCCAGCAATCCCTCTGTTGGGGATCCACCCTAAAGAAGTAAGAGTCATAACACGAGCAGGCAGATGCACAGCTGTTCATTGCAGCACTGTTCACAACAGCGAACAACCTCAATGTCCACCCGTGCAAGACTGGATGAAGAAATTTTGGGACATACACACACGGACATACTCTGCTTGCTAAAAATAAACAATGAAGCCACAAAGCACCCCGTGGCATGGATTAACCCAGAGAACGTTATTCTGTGTGACATCAGTCAATCACAAAAAGACAGACAGTGTAAGAGGCCGCTGCTATAAAGGGGGTAAAAACAGATAAAAACTGTCATACAAATTGGAACAGATTTTGGAGGTGGAAAGGAGTGAAGGAAGATGAGGCAATAGGCTAGACTAGAAGGTGGATAGGTATTGCCTTGAGTGAAAGGGGAGAGAGTCATCTATGAGTGAAGAAAGAGAAATGAAAGGGGACTAAGGTAAGATATTGGAAAGGTGGTAGTGGTGGTTGATAAGTACTTTAAATTGTTGAATTCTAAAAATTGATGATACAAAATATAAACTCTCATCTAATTCACAATTAGAAATTATTTTTTAAAAACTCTTTGGCTATTGACCTGTGACTGAATGTAAAGGGCGTATCTTTTTTATGTGTGTGTGGGCATCACTGCCTCTGGTGGTCGTGGGCGCTACCCAGCTACCTCTGGATTTGAACCGCCAAGTCTGCGGGCAGCAGTTCCACACTCAACCACGTATGCCACCAGGGCTCAGCCCCTAAAGGGCTTATTATAAAAGGAGTCTTCAGTCTTTTGAGTCCTAATGGGAGAATTTCAATAAGGAAAAATTTGTAACTTCAGAGGAGGGAGAGGGGAAGCTTGTAAAATGGCCTCTGCCCAAAAAAAAAAAAAAGTCTCTGCCACAGGTACGCAGGAGTGAAAGTAGATTGGGGACATAATGATAGTGAATCGACCTTCCCAGGTCTATAAACCTCTGCTCTGTGGTGAACATTCTTGTACGGCGTGATTTTACGTAATTCACTCAGCCACCCTGTAGTTTGGTGTCTACATCTAAAAATAATATTCTCCCCATGTGTATGTCAACAGACCCTGGTGGTGCAATGGTTATGCAATGGTTAAACACTTAGCTGCCAACCTACAGTTAGATGATTTGAACCCAACCAGCTGATCCTGGGGAGAAAGAAGAGATCATGTGTTCAGGGAGGGAGTGCCATGTAGAAAACCTCGTGTGTTCATAGAAACTAAAATGAGGTTCATGGCACACACCAATAGCATGTTGGTACTAGAGTTACATGAAAGAATACATGTCCTAGACAGCCCACAACAACATGCAGATACTCGAGTTGAATGAAAGAATGAATGAACATTGTTTAGCACGGTGTCTAGGTCCTACTGATCTCTCAACTAATTAGGATTTGTGGGATTATCATGACTTGAGATGAAGGAACACCAGGAGACATCCAGGAAATCCAGGATACCCTGCTAGGGGACCACTTGGACTGGGACCAGGCTGTTAAGGGAGGCGATAACATCACTAATCAGGTATTTGAATCAATTGAACTCTGCTCGGGAAGTGCAGAATGTCTATCTATCTTTCCAGAGCGTTTTGCATGGCTGTAGATACAGTGAGTGCTCAGCAAATATTTATTGAATAAAAGAAGAGAAAAGCTCAGGGACAGAGGCAGAAGCAAGGTCTGGAAGACATGGCGTCCATTAACAACAGTAACAAGGAACCATCCTTTAAGCAACTTCAAACAAAAGTTCTGGGAGCTTTCTCTTAAAGTCAATAGTCATTCCGTTTGGGTACATTAGCCTACTGCTTTGCTTTCCTTCTCTCTCCACTCCCCTTATCTTTAGGCTGAGGTTTGATCAGGGCTCTGAAAGTGTCAACCAAATGTCATTCATTACCGAAATTTCCAGGCATTGTCTGATTGCTTTTTTCATTCAGACTTTATTAGCTGGTCAGTGTGTGATGAACACAGTGTGAGACTGTGTTCTAACAGAGCTCCAAGACTGGGGCCGATTTCGGTGATTTGTATCACTCGTCCTGCAGCAATGTTCCTGTGGAAGGAGAGACATTGCAGGTCATCAGGAGATAAGGGGACAAACTCATCAACAGCGCTGTGAACACCTTTCCTTGGGCCTCCTCACCCATCAGACCTGTTTTCATCATTTCTCCAGCCTAATGAACAAGCCAAGAGAAAATGAAAAATAAATGAACCCATCTCTTTTCTCACAAGACTGCCTGCAATCCCATCCGTGAAAAATAGGACAGGCAGATTTCATGCCCTTCTGATGGAAAACACATTGTCCCACTTGAAACACTCTTTCTGCTGTTTCAGAACAAGTGCCCAAGATTTAGAAAAGCAGCTGAAATCAAGCCAAGAAGTGATACAGAATAATCATGAATTAAGGAGAAACCTGAGGTGCCCCAGGAGAAAAAAGGTTAAGTTCTGGGTTATTAGCCAAAAGGTTGGCTGGAAGAACATTCTCAGAGATCCCACAAGAGAAAGACCTGATCATCTCCATAGAGATTACGGCCTAGAAAATGGTACAGAACAGGTCTACCTTGTCACACAGGGTTGCTGTAAGCAAAACATGGACTCACTGGTCCCCTATAGCAACAGGAAATGTCACTCCCTAGATTTCATGAGAGGAGCCCAGGTGGTGTAATTGGCCATTGACTGCTTTCCACTCCTGTAAAGAGTCATTGTCTCCTCTGATCTGTGGGGTCATGATGAATCACAGTTAACTTGATTGCAGTGAGAAATTGCCCTGAATTGGAATCAACTAGATGGTGTTGGGGGGGTTTTTTTGTTGTTTTTTGGTTGTTGTTGTTTTTTCTTTTTGGGCATCACTGCTCTCTAGTGGTGGGAGTAGGAGGCCCAGCCCCACTGCTGGAATTGAACCTCCATCCCAGTGGGCCGCAGTCCCGCGCACAACCACTATGCCACCGGGGCTCAGCCCGGTTTTGGGTTTTAAGGAGACATTTTATATGATTTCTACTAGAGTCAGATATAAGCATAGAATTTCCCCAAACTCCCCCAAATATTTTATATTGATTGATGCTCCTTAAAATGTTTTTTTTTTTTCCTTAAAATGTTTTGACCTTGGATGACCCTTCAAATTTTTCTGAGCCAGTATGATGGTTACAGTCAAGGACCTGTATAATATGCTGTAGGGCCGAGCCCGGTGGCATAAGTGGTTGAGTGCGGGACTGCGGCCCCGGGGTTTGGCGGTTCAAATCCAGCGGCGGCTCTCAGGAGCAGCACTGGGTAGAACCCACGACCACCAGAGGGCAGTGATGCCCAAAAATGAAAAGATCCAAACTTTTCCTTAAAAAATTTAAGTAAAATAAATGTTTTTTGTTGTAAACGTCAACATTAAAAAGTATCTATTTCAAATAAAATGTCAAGATGTAGACAAGAGTATAATTTTTAAAAATCATTTTATTGGGAGTGGACTCTTACAAATCTCATAACAATTCACTATTCAATGGTATTAAGCACACTTGTACCTATGTTGCCATCAAATTTTCTAGAACAATTTCTTTCTATTTGAACCCTTGATAACAGCTACTCTTTTTGTCCCTTCCCTCCCTCATTCTACCACCCTTGTGAAACAAAAGAATAATTTGATCCTAAATCTTGTATTAATTAAAATAATTGAATCTTTATGAAATTATAAAACTCATTCCAATCCAAGAAATACATGTTAGACAAATATCAAATGATGTTGGCAATATATTAATGAATATGTCACTTAAATACTGTAGCAATTTCAAAGTTTTATGAATTCCATTGACATTTATTAAGGTAGTGTGGGATGATTGGAAATCAAAGATAAATAAGACATGTCCATCGTCTTGCTGTGCAAGACAGAGACATAAGCAAACTAAAGTGGTACAAAACCTTGCATGCATGAAGCTGCTGGCAAGCATCCCAGGAAAAACTCCTGGAGAGAATCAGAGGAAGCATCTCTAAAGGACTATAGTAGAAAGGACTCCTGAAAAAATGCAGAAGACTATCCCAGGTGGACATGGCAGAGGCATAGTAATAGCAGAGGCCATCATGAAACTGTAGGCCATCTGATGAGTTAGAGTGATGCATCCATATTGGGTGAGTAGAGAAGATTGACGTTGAGGTAAAGATAAAACTGAAAAAATGGATGAAGATAGAAACCATGAAAGGCCAAGTGCCTTGATGTGCGCCTGTCTCCTAAAGTGGAGGGTGGGGGAAACACTAGCATATTCTCATATCCTGTTTTGTCTTTGAAATTTCCAATGTACATCTATGACCTCAACATATTTATGAATGGGATTCTCAACAGTGCCCCAGATTGATTGATGCATCATATGGCCCCTCTAGTAAACGCAGGTTGTTTTCCTGGAGATACAAGGTGTGGCAGTCATGTCAATTTCAGGGTTGGGAGTATAGGGGTGGAGTCTAGCCTGTCAATCTGGAGATCGCCAATGAGACATTTATGTGGGCATGGCTGTCTCCTGAGGATTCTGGGAAATCTCTCGGTATTCTTTTCCCTTGGAGATGGTCTACTGACAAGACACAAGACTCAGTCCCTGGCAGATTGCGGCTGGCAAGACATATGCCTTATAGACCCTGAGCCCTAGAAACTTGAGGAGCCCCATTGGAGACCCCTGCCACCACTGAGATGCTTCGACCGCCACTGGATACACCCACCCACCGGCCTGTGATTGTCCTGGCATCATTGCATGTGTTTTGTGAGTCTGAAGAGGACTTACGGATTGGTATTGGACAAATGAGCTAATGTCGGACTTATGGACTTGGATTGGACTGGGTTGGGATGCTTTCTCAATGTTCCATTCCTCTTGTAGATCAAGCTCTCCCTTATATGCATATATGTGTCCCTAATTTGTTTCTCTAGACTCCCCTGACTAACACACAAGGACTGCTGTCTTCAAGGCCCTCACAGAAATGGAAGATGAAGGAACGAAAAGAGCTAATAATAATAATACAAGTCAAATGATGGTAGATGCTATAATATAAGAATGAGGAAACATTCTCAGTGGTAATGACCTTTGAACAAAACTTGAAAGGATCAATGAGCATTGAAAAAGGAAGGGAAACCATTCTTGGTCTGAAAGGTCAGGTCAGGTTGGAAAAAGGTAAGCATCAAAAGTAGAGAATACCTGTAGCTCAGGGATCAATTGACGCTCAAAGATAAGCCTTTGAGACAAACTGTGGAGAACCTTGAATATCACATCAAAGAATCTGGAGTTGATAATGTCAACAATGAGGCATCTTCAAAGAATTCTGATCAGGAGGTCCATGTGGTCCCCTTTGGTTTTTTGAATCCCTCGCTTCAGCTTCTCCTGGGGTGGATGAGCAAGAGAGAGGACATAATGACTTCCATTGGAATGGAATTCGCTGCTGCAGATATTTAAGTCTAAATGCTGTGTCCTATGCTGCTTGATGAATGTGATTTTGGGGGAGCCTAGAAAAAAAGGCAAACAGTATTCTTATCTATGAATGTCAGTAGGCAAGAAAAGGAAGAATATGTACACTCCTAGCAAGATATATCAGCCAAAAAGTAAGAGGAACTTCAGGGATATTACAAAATGTTTGATGCGTTTACTACCCCAAAGGTTATGGAAATGTTTATACACTGTAAACTTTATAATAAATCAGAAGACCAAATGAACCATGGAAAGGTTTGTGACAGAGCCAGAACTACTAATGAAGGACCTTTTGCCTTCATTGACAGGGACACACTCATTTACAATAATGGTATATTTCAGGCCTAAGCAGTTAAAAAAAAAAAAAACTTACAAAGTGGGGATTTAGATTTTATTTCAATAACGTAGCCTGTCAGTGATGCATCCCTCCCCCCCACCCCCAAAAAAATAAAGTAGCCTGCTGGCAGTTTTCAAAAGCAAAATAGATTGGCCAGAAGCCATAGGAAGTGAGAGAAAAATGTACTTGTTTTCTTTGTTCTCTCTCTTTTTTCCTTTGTTCTCTTATCTACCCTTCTCCTCCCCCTTTTTTTAAAAAAGGAAAGAACAAAGAAATTTCTCAAAAGAACATCAAGTCAATGAAATAAAGTATATTAAATCTGATTGTGAGTGGAGGACAGATGAAAAAGCCAGGTCATCCTTGCATTCTATTGACCATGAGGAGGTGAAAAAAAATGGTTCACTAGAGAAACCATACTTTTGTTCAATCACAAGACGAATCCTTGGCTGTCTCAAAAGAGTACTTGTGGGCTGAGCCCCAGTGGCGTAGTGGTTGTGCGCGGGACTGCGGCCCACTGAGACGGAGGTTCAATTCCAGCAGTGGGGCTGGGCCTCCTACTCCCACCACCGGAGAGCAGTGATGCTCACACACACACAAAAAAAGGGTACTTGTGTTAGACTGGGTTGCTTAGAGAAAGAAAAGCAGTGACACACATCTACGTACAAGAAAGAACTTTGTATCAAGAGCAATTCCATAGCAAGCAGGTATCCCAGTCCAGACCAACTCAATTCCCTAAGTCTGATGCTAGCTGGGACCCTCTTCAGACTCAAGAAGCTACATGCACTGTTCTCTACCTGGTGAAGGGGCAGAGAAAGAAAGGGGAGTTCCCTATTCTTTCCTTAGAAGTCTACACTCCCACTGAGGCATCATCAGGCTGACCTGATTGACAGCTGGACTCCACCCATACATTTTCATGTAAATTTAAGTTGGCATACATCCAACAATCACCGTGCTCTTGACAAATCAGCAGATTGTAGACTGCACAAACCTATTTACTAAGGCAGAGATTCCCCACATTTGTATGATTGGTATCAAGGACCTTTTTTATTAGGAATTTTCTCCTACAGACAGTATATAGTCAATGTTTATGGAGCAGATCGTTTGTTTTCTTATGGTTCTACCCATCACAGGTACCCCTTCTTGCCAGTTGAGCCATCTTGATTATAGAAAAGCACCTCTGTTACCACATTAACTCGATAAGACAATAGCCAAAACTAAAGAAAGGTGACATTTTATTTAGCCTATAGGGTGATAGCTCATGTACATGGAGTGGTTTCTCTTAGTCTTTTTGAAAGAGTGAACGCAATTTAGTCTATAATAATTCTTCAAGGACCCTGTGGGATGTAGAAACCTTAGACAATGAAACTTCGCATCAGACAGTTGACTTGCAAAGAATGGTTAATAATAAGAAACAAACCATATTTTGCCTTACACTGCTAACTCCTATTCCCTCATTCATCTCTTTTCCACTTCACAAGTGCTAATTGAGCACAAATTTGTTAGGTATCAGGCACTTATGTAGACATGAGGATCAAAAGCAGTTGCCAAGGAGTTCACCCCAACTCCCTGTGTATCAGAATTGAAGCAAGCTCCATTTGTAGAGTTTTCAATGGTGCATTTTGGGAAAGTAGATCAGGATGCCTCCAGGTAGACTTCCAACCTTTTTGTTCACAGCCTAATCGTTGAAATGATAGCGTCACCAGAGACTCCTGGACACTGGGGTGGCAACGAGGAAAACCTTACATTCATACAGCTCACAGTCTAAGCAGCTGAGTAGAGATATAAAACCAACTTAGCATGATCTACAAAGGGCTTGATCCTCACACTGATCTGCAGAGGTATCATTTCTTAACTCCACCTTATCTAGACTGGGACAGTTTCCAAAGGAGCAAAGACCTTTGGACGGAGAAGGAAGTAGTCATTGAACAAGTGGGATAGGCCTTTCAGGAAAGAAGGAACACCACATAGCATAGTAAACATCATGAGAATGAATGGAATGCTCAGAAACAACGAGCAGTTCTGCGGGCGCTGTAGGGATGTGATAGAATTTTTGGACGTACGCAGACTGCAGCCAGAATCAGCGTCGCCATTTAGAAGCCAGTGACCCTCCACGAGTTATTTCCCCCAAAGTCTTGGCTTCCCCATCTATGTAATGGGAATGATACAGCTTCTTTGAGCTCAGTGTCACCAAATGATAATGGCTACAACTGTGACTCTCACGATGAATTCACTAAGGGAAGAAAAATATTCGTTTCATTCATTCTCCCCAGGTCTCAAAATTCTGTGAAAATGGCTGTTCCTAAAGTGGTTTTTTTGTTTTTTGCTTAGACTTAGAGCAACAAAGCATCTTGTGAATTAGCATAGCAACCCAAGTGGGAACTTTGCTTTCAGCTCCACACAGGGGAATGTATAGAAAAGTTCTTTAAAAAAAAAGAAAGAAAGAAAGCCGGCTCAACCCAGAAAAGTTCTTTTTAAAGAGTTCCACACCTGTAAAAAGCCTCTCTGCCTTAAATGTGATGACTTAACTAATGGGATAAAGAAACCCTCCTTGAATGCAGAAGTGGCTTAGAAGGAGTCTCCAGGAAGTTGCATTTGATATGCACAAGCTTCTTGACAAAGAGTTCCCCTCTTGCAGTGCACCCTTGGGGCTTGGTGGAAGACAATTCTTCAAGCCAGGCGGGAACACCGACAGAGCAGTGTCTTCACAGCTCAATCTTCAACACCCCCACCCCCACCCCACCCCTGGGCTTTCAGATGAGTCCACATCACAAGCCTCCTTTTGCCAGAATTCAGACTTCAGCCCACCATCAGGCGGGCCAAGGGGTCTTGAGAATGGTTGTGATTGTGGTTGTTCAGAATCCTTGAGCCAGTCCTGTGAACCACAGAAAGAAACACTGCCAGGTCCGGTGGCCTCCGCACAGCTGTGCTTAATGTTTGAGCCCATCGCTGCCACCCCTGGATCAATCTATCCAGTGGAAGGTAGGCCCCAAAGAAGGAAACCTCCAGTTCTCTGAAATCTGTCCCTTTCCCTCAACGTTTGCACCCTTAAAAACATAATTGTTTTGGAAAGGGAAAGGCCAACAACTTTCAATAAAAGTTTGTTGGCAAGAGGCTGGGAGAGGGTCATTTCCAGCCGGAAGGAGTGGTCCTTTAGAGCTGAAATCAAAGTGCCTTATGTGAGGGTGGTGTGTTTTACCCAAATGGTTTCTAACAGCCTGTTAACAGCTGAAGTTCTTCCCATGTTGGAGACCACCCAGATGTGATAACTCAGTGTTGAACTCATCTTACTGGCATGTGTGAATGCTGCCTGCCGCCCAGGAGTTAGAAGCAACCCACAGAGCAAGCCCCTTATGATGTCAGTTCAAAGTCGGTGGCTATGCAAGCAAGACTTCAGGAAACACTCGCCCACCTGGTGGGGGTCCTTGGGAAGTCCTCCTGAAAAACATTGAAAGAAAGGTTCCACAACTGGGCGCAATTTTTTTGTGTACCACATAGCTCCTCAGGGGGCCTGGTGTGACATAGTGGCTTCTGAGTTGGAATGCCAATAGCAAGGTGGGCATTTCGAAAACCACCAGCTGCGCTGAGGGAAAAAGTTGACTCCAGTCAAGATCTGCAGTCTTGGGGCAGTTCTACTCTGCTTTACAGGGTCCCGTGAGTCAGAATCTACCCTGGTAGTGAATGATCTCATATACACGTATATATAATATATTCTAAATGTTATACATTATATAGCAAATATAGTTACACACATCACGTTGTGTTAGTATGTTGATGTATTAAATACAACGCATCTCTTTGTTTTTCCTAGAAAGGTTGTTTTTCTCCCATCCAAAACTGTTTACTCCCTCATAAGGTGCCAGTGTCGGGCTGAGCCCCGGTGGCGTAGTGGTTGTGTGCGGGACTGCGGCCCACTGGGATGGAGGTTCAATTCCAGCTCCACGGAGCAAAGGCTGGGCCAGTGATGCAAAAAAAAAAAAAAAAGTGCCAGTGTTAGTCACTTTCATCACAGCATGCAAAATGTATGAGGGACAGGTGGGTTGCTTTGCCTGTCCTCCTGTAAGCTTCAGTAAAGTCAGTTCTCCATGCAAAGAAAACCATGTTTTTAATTGTTAGGCACCTGGATAATGAGAGCCATGTACCACCACCGCACCCCCCCCTCCCCGAACACACACACACAACACAGTAGCTGTCCTTGATGAAAAGAAACCTAGAAATGCAACTGAACAACTGGAATGGACATCAACAGGTTGCAGAAGAACTATGACTTCATGGCCATCTGATTCGAATGACAGGAGGGAAAAGGACATGGATTATGCAAACTCCAAAAAATGCATGCATGGAGGTTTCTATTTCTGAAGCTGCAACAGGAAACTACATGGGAAGGAGAGAAATACTCTAGAGTGGCCTGGGCAATGGGATACCTGGGATCTTGCAGTGGGATACCTGGGATCTTCAGAGAGGAGAGAAACAAGAGTTATCTGTGGGTAAGAGGTGAGATGGACGAGTTCCAGTTTTGTGAATAACAATGAGATGTCTTCGATGATTGTTGTGCTTCCCAAGTGCATATTGTTGTTGTTTGATGTCACTGAATCTATCCTTACTCACAGCAACCCCCGGTCCACCCGACAGAAGGGTCCTGCACCATCCTCACAATTGTTGTGAGACCCCATTGTTGCAGCTACCATGTCCATCGTCTCCCCAAAGGTCTTACTCTTTTCACTCCCACCTGCTTGACTAAGCACCATGCCCTCTCCCGGGGACTAGCTCTCTTGACAGCAAGTTGATGATAGATACATCTTAAGTGTGAATATTATGGAAATCTAGTCCCCAAAGGAAGAACCGATATCTATGTATTGTGTGTGTGCATATGTGTGTTCACACACAGGTACTTTACACAAAGCACCAGGAGCAACAGTGATATCCTCAATTGAACAAGCTGAAGACGTTGAAAGTCTCTTTGCTAGGTTTCCCAAAGTTTATTATCTCAAATTGATGAAAGAGTAAGGAAATAATAATTTGTTCCTCTCCCAGAGTTCTCTGTCAGAAGGGACATCTGGAATGGACCACAATTACCTTCGTGATTTTTAAAATAATGTTGCTCCTTAGTAAGGGACCAGATTTTAAGCGGGACATCATTGACTGGGGGCGGGGGGGGGTGGGGCCGGCGGCAGGGGAGTTCTTGATTAAAATTTTGGTCTATATGGAGCAACCAAAATGTTCATAGAAAGCAAAAGTAGAATTGTAATATATTTATTTTAATTTTAAAATGCCGCAGGACATTGTTAAATTGTCAAAAATTGGGAAGCCTTGTCACTTTATCCTTAAAACTTTTCACTGGAGTCATTCAATATTGCTTTTAGCATAACCTGCAAGATAAATTACTGAGAGTTAAGAGTAGTAACAGCAACAAAAATGGCTTCTCTTTTCTAATAAACTAGTAATCCTTTCCTTATATATTAATGAAAGCCAGGTAACAACTTGTTTCCCTCTTTGCCTGGACTACCAGGAAGCTCTGGAAAAGTTTGTTTCCTCAGGGTACACTGATATCATTATCTAGTCCTCCTCCTTTCTTCCTTTATCACTTGGTATTTTATTCTTGCATATTTTGCCTTACTCAAGCTTTTGAAACTCTTTTTTCATGCAAAATGAGAAGGTGGAGGGAGGGTAGTTGGGATCAATGGAATGAAAGGAAGGAGCCTTCTCCTTTCCGCATTCAGGAGTATAATGTCCTTTCCTCCAGGGTGAGAAAGGAAGGGTGGAAAGGTCAAAGGACTTCAGAGCAGCTTCTCTTGATTTGCAGAAACAAGGAAACAACTGGTGTTTTGCAAAACTCTGGTTTGGAGCCCAGTTCTACCTCACTGCCTTTTAAGGGAAAGTAACAATTATGGAAAGCCCTTAAGCTTTGAAGTCAGGCAGACTCACATCTCAGCCATGTGGCAGCAGGGTGACTTCAGTCAAATCACTTAACCTCTCTGGACCTCCGATATCTTTGTGGCCAAACTGATAAGGAGACTCTGTAAGAAAGTCATCATCTGTGGGAGCGGGAACTACTCCCTGGCACGTAACACTCAACATAGGTTATGTGTCAACCATCCGTTGGTTGGTGTTTTTAAGTCCTGCGACATTAGAAACAGTGTGGGTTGAGTGGCAGCATTCGGTGTGGTAGTTGATGACAGCCACAAGCCATGACTGAGTTCATTTTCTTTCTTTTTCTCATAGACCTCGTGTTTTGAAAAGGACATCTACAACATCATTAAAATAATTAGTGATGAATTGCCTAACCTTAGAAACTAAGATAAACTTGCCAATTACCATATAATACCTATTTTGTTATCAGTGGGTGCCTCCAGGGCAGTTCCACTCCTAGCAACCTCAACGCAACAGGAAGACATACTGTGAGGTCCTGTGCTGTCTTCACCATCACTGCTGTTTGAGCCACTGTGCTAACCTGTCCCCCAGAGGGTCTTCCTCTCTTGATGACCCTCTCTTTTACCAAGCGTGATGTCCTATTTTCCGGTACCAACATCTACGGAGAGCCTATCTAAAACATGCCAAACAAAGTCTCAACAGCTTAGGTCTAGAAAGTACTTCTTTCAAGATAGACCTACCTGTTTGTCTGGCAGTCCATGGCACATCCACTACACTTTCCCAACACCATAATTCAAATGTATCAATTCTTCTATGGCCCTGCTTATTCTCTGTCCAGTTTTCACATGTGTAACCTTCAGGTAAAGAAACTCAAGTCTTAACTTCTAAAATAATGCCCCTGTTGTTTTTCAAGCCAGTGCTTCTGCCTATCATAAACAGTTCTTCTGAAATAATCTGAATAATCCCTCTGGCATCAGAGCTGATTTTCCTTTTCTACAGCACGCTTTTCTTTTTTTTGGCTTGGGGTGGGGGTGGGGTGTGTGTGCTCTCATCTAATCATGGTGACCCAGGAAGAGATTCCAGGACTACAGCATGGTCTACTCAAGTAGGCCCAGCTCAAGTTCTGATATGGAGTTGGCTTCCTAGAGATTCCAGAGAGCTAAGAACACCTTGGCAGTTTTCCTAGCCACTAGCCCATCTCTGAGGACAGTCTTTGGTCCACTCTATGAGTGAAAGCCTTGGCTACCTGTAGGTTTCCTTGAGGCATCCCTGGGTGGTGGTTTACCAGGAAGCCATTCAGGAGATGGATTGGGCAATCTGCTTCTGAAGGATCCCAACCTTGAAAACTGTATGGAGTCCTTCTACTCTGTCCACGTGGGTCAGCCGTGAGTCAGCAAGGACTTGATGGCAAGTCGTCACAACACGTTTTCTCTCCAGCAGCTCACAAGGTCTCTTCAGGACGCCATCAGTGAGATAGGGAATCTTCTCTCTGGCTTCACTCTACATTCCCTCTGTGGCCCTGGGCAAGTCATTTCAACTCCCTGAACCTGAATTTCTGGTGGCACAGAGCTTATGCACCTCAGGCTGCTAACTGCTAGGTCAGCAGTTTGAAGCCACCAGCTGCACTGTGGGGAGAAAGAGGGACTTTGTACTCTGATCAATCCTCTCAGAAACCCACCGGGCAGTTCCACCCTGCCCTATGGCATCACTGCTAGTTCTCACGGACTTGGCAGAAGTGAGTTTGGTGAATTATTATAATTATTATGACTTGAATGTCACTCTCTCCAAACTTAATGGGTTGGGGAAGATGGCTGTAATGGGTCTTCCTATCTGTAGCCTCCTCTGATCCTATGACTTAAAAGTGTATTTCAAAAATGCCATCCCCAGTACTCGAGAATTGCCTGTAATGAAAGAGGTCTATGTGGCTGATGAAACCTCTCCATTCTTTTGTAGTCACATGTGGAGGACCAACTGCTAGGTACACTTTTCAAAAGATAGGGGACCATGTTTCTAAGTTGATAAATGGAAAGAAAGATGGAAACATTCTACTCTACCTGCCTATACAGACCCTTTCACGTGGAGGAGCATAGCAACCTCAAATAGCTTGAATCAGTACCACTATTCAGTTGTACCTTCTTTGAGTACGATGATCTGACAGAAAAAAATCAATGTTGATAATCAGATAATAACCGATTAGAACACACACTCGCACCTGGGTGAACCAATGTAGTATCCAAGTGTCCTTAATAACGATGACTGTACTCTAGGACAACAAGCACCCCAAAATTGTTATCACATGAATACCTATATCGCATAACATAGCTCTGCCCCCCATTTCATTGTACTTCTGTTTCTAAAGAGACAAAAATGGCTTATGGTCAGAATTCATTTATAAATCTAGACTTTAAATTAAATGGAAGAAGGCATTAGCACCTGAGGGGTGTGACTATTTAATGCGCTCAGCTGCTAAACTGAGAGGCTAAGAGTTTGAGTCTACCCGAGAGATCTCTGAAGAAAGGCTGGGGGAATCTCCTTCTCCCAAATCAGCCTGTTGAAAATCCTCTGGACAGTTTTAGTCTGAAGCACCATGAGCCAGAGTTCACTTAAGGGTGACTGATTTGACTGGTCTGTCAACTACGTACAGCGACTCTCTAGTGGATTTGGGTGGTCACGGAGGCCATGTTATAAATGCACACTGTGTTAAGGGTTAGGGCACACACACAGATAAGATGATCTCCTTTCTAGAGGAGCTTATGGTGACAGTGAGGGACATGGAGAGAGCATCTAGACAAGCAAATGTCTGTGGGAAGCAAGCTGGGTAAGTGACAGCCTGTGGATACTGGTCTCACCTGACTGATCGCCTGAGACCTCAACTAGCAGAGACCATTTATGAACTCTGTATCTTTCCTTGACCTTTGCACTAGATTCTTCAGCTTCTTTTTCAAACAGGCCTCCCTATTAAGAAAAGACCTACGCTCCTTTACAGGGGAGACACGGGGAGGAGACAGACCAGTCAAAGGGCAACCGGGCAGTGATGATGCATACAAGTTTCCTCTAGTTCCTGAGGTCTCCCTCTCCCCCACCCCACCCCCCCCAACCATCATGATCCCAACTCTACCTTGCAAATCCAGATGGACTGGAGAAGTCACACTAGCATAGAGGGGAGCTGGAGATATGGGGAAACCAGGATGGATGGGCCCCTTTGGGCCAATGGTTAGATTGGAGGTATTGGAAGGGTGGAGAGAAGGGGGATAGAGAGACGGAACCAACAGCAAGGATATACACACAAGCTCCTATTTGGAGGACAGGCATCAAAAGAGTGGGTTGGGGGAGAGGTCGGGCAGTGTAAGATATGACAGAACAATAACAGTGTATAAAGTATTGAGGGTTGGTGGGGAGGAGAGACCAGGGGAAGTGGGGAAGGAATGGAAAAACCGATACTAGGGGCTTAAGGGAAAAGGCAGATGACTGGAGAACAATAATAGAAGTGGGCATGTGAGGGTGCTTGACACAGAATGCTTATTTATATACTGTGAAAAAACAATGTGTGAGCCCCCAATAAAATGATTTAAAAATTAAAAAAATAAATAAATAAATTTCAAACAGTGAAAACAAAAAAAAAAAAGAAAGAAAAGAAAAGGCCTAGCTATCAGTTTTACAGTGCCCCAGAACTTACAAAAAACTTAATATTTCATAAACAGTTGTTAGACTCCAATGATGACATCAGCTCTTAGAGGAATGCGGATGAGTTCATCCTCTGAGAAGTCCACTTCTGTCCTGTCCTCTTACACGGACAAAGAACTAAGAGTGAGTAGGGCCTACATATAAGTGCGTCAAAGTTTCTTCCCCAAACTCCTCTTCCTCTTGCTGCTGTGCTCTGAAGGAATCACAAAGCCAATGCACATGCACACAACTGTGACCTGTGCGAGTGCTTAAATGACGGAACCAGATGGGGAATCCTCAGTAAGTGGGAAAGGAAGAGAACTGAAAAACTGTAAATAAAATCAAGCTTAGAAGTTATCTTTCCAACTTTAATTTGCCTAGATTAGTACTTATGGAGAAAAGTTTTAGAAGGCCCATAGCAAGACCAATTAGAAGACTGACAAACATTTTCTTTTTGTTTTGTTTTGTTTTGTTTTTTTGGGCATCACTGCTCTCCGGCGGTGGAATTAGGAAGCCCAGCCCCACTGCTGGAATTGAACCTCCATCCCAGTGGGCCGCAGTCCCACGCTAAACCACTACGCCGCCGGGGCTCAGCCCCTGACAAACATTTTCAATGGAACACAGAGAGAAATTTAAAATTAGAGCTCAGCTGCTTAGCAGTAAAAGTTAAACTCACTGCTATTGACTCAACTGTGACCTCATAGTGACTTTAGGACAGGGTAGATCTGCCCCTGTGGATCAGAGAGACTGTCAATCTTGACAGGAGTAGAGAGCCTCTTCTTTCTTCTGCAGAGTGACTGGTGGCTTCAAACTGCTGACCTTGGGGTTAGGAGTCCAATGCATACCCTTTACACCACCAACCCTCCATAAGAGTTCAAAGAATCTAAAAAATGTTTACTCCAGAGCACTCACTCTGCAGCAGGTACTCATTTCTCAATGGCGGAACATGTTAATGTGACTTTGAAGTTTCAAGCAGAACCTCCTTGGCTGTCACTATTCACTTACACGCTAGGAGAGAGGAGCTGATACCAAGGGCTCAATAGAAAGTAAATGTCTAGAAAATAATGATGGCCACATATATACAAATGTGTTTGATACAATTGATGTATGGATTGTTATAAGAGCTCTAAGAACCCTCAGTAAAATGAACTTTTATTTTTAAAAAAAGATAAGACAAAATCAAGCCTCCTTCCTACCCACCACCATCTCGAATATGTTTTCTAATTGTTTACCCTTCCTCCTGTGGGGAAGAAAGGGTTCTGTTGGCACCATGTATTAAGCATTGGTTTGCAAATCAGCAGCTTCTCCACAGGAGGGAGAAATAGCAGTGTGCTCTTGGAAAGAGCAACAGCCTTGAAAAGAGGTGAGGGTTTGCGCCTGCATAAGTTGGAACAGATTCAAACTGGTTTAGATTTTGTGCCAGTGAATACTATCCCATTTGGGAATAAGGGTTTTCTTTATTGTGTGACTGAGACCATATCAGTGTAGGTGTACTTGAAACCGACCACTTCTGAGATATAAATCAAGGCAGAGAGGATCATGTGGAGAAGGGAGGATATGTCCTATCACATGAAGATCACCAAGAAACAAGGTCCTCCTCCAGAAAGGCCAGAAAAACCCTTCCTTAGTGAATGGGAACTTCTAGCCTCCCAAACTGTGAAAAAAATAAATTTGTGTCCAAGAGCTACCCTCTTGTGATATTTGTGTTATGTCAGCACCAGATAAGTGTTGCAAAGAAACAAATCCTGATTAAAATGGTTAAAAAGCAAAGTTGTCACATTGGGAGCTAAGGTCTATGTGACCCACGCAAGCCATTGTGTTTTCAGTTGTCTCCTGCATATGTGTAAGGTGGACCAGGGTTCGCTAGAGAAATAAAACCAGGACACTCATAATTTTTATTTATCTATATAACATAAGAAATAAACAGTTAATCTATAAAGCAGAACAAATGGATCAGTGAAACTCGCTTCCATAATTCCATAAGACAGCTAATACACTGGCAGTCCTTCAAGTCTTGTAGAGCAATTCAGGCTATCCAGCCATAGGCAGCAAGCAGTCCGGCAAGTCACCAACAGGGTCTGACAATCCCCAGCTCATGAGATGTATATTCCAGTAACATGGTGAAGCAGGGCTTGAAGGAACCTCAACTTACAGTGACACAGAACACAGATTAGGTGTCCAACGGGAGTATTGCTTGCAAATGGAGGTACAGAACAAGCGGGGCAGCCGGTTGCACACTGGTCTGACGATCCAAGAGCCAGAGCCAGAGCCAGAGCGAGAGCAAGAGAGAGAGGTGAGGCTTACTGAGCCATTTATATCTCCACCCTTCAATTAATCTCACGTGTTCATTGGTCATGTTGGCACAACAAACCTACCTATCTTCATTGGCCATGTTGGCACCAACCTATCTTTCACAACAATGAATAGAGAACTCAGGAGAAGAATTTGATCCATTTGCATTATGATTTTAGTGAAGAATATTGACTTCGCTATGGAGTGTCCAAATAACAAATGAACCTATCCCAGAGGAAGTACAGCCAGAATTCATCTTAAAAACAACAATGGAAGCGTTTGTCTCACAAGGTTTACACAGGTTATTAGGAGGGACTGGTCTCCAAAAAGAACTTTATGCATTGACGTTGGGGATGCAGTTATGGGCTTAAACATAGGCACCATGATGATGACGGCACAAAGCCAGGCAGGGTTCCATTCTGTTGCATGTAGCGTCACCATGAATCACAAGTCACTCAAGGGCATCTGTCCACAACAGCACATAACTAAGACAGATATTAATCAAGGAGCCTCACAAATAGTTTCTTGACTTCACATTGTGAGAACTACGAAGAAAAATCACAAGACCTTATTACAATAAGACTTGTAATTTGATGCATTTAAAGGAAACTTCCAAGTTCTTACTATGTATATTCTTTGCATTTTAGGAGCAAAGAAAACGAAAAATCCACAGACAGCAGGTCAATTTTAATTCACAACAGCCCCATAGAGCACAGGAGAACTGCCCCTATGGGTTTATGACACTACACATCTTCATAGGAGTAGGAAGCCTCATCTGTCTCCTACAGAGTGGTGGGTAATTTCAAACTGCTGACCTTGCAGTTAGCAGTCCAATGGACCTAACACACCACCAGGGATCCTCTCTGGGACCATAACTAGTTCTATCACTACTATTACTGCTCAGTTATGCAAAAGATCATCTTCATCTTATATTCTGAGAGTGATTCATGGTTCCCAGCAAATTGAGAAGATAGGCATCAAATGAGTTTAGCAATCTCTCGCCCATGACAAAGTAATGGTGAAAGCTAGATTGTTGGGCAGTGTTGGTGCGGTGCGAGACCACAGTATACCTTCAAAGAATGACAGAAACTGTGTTCAATCTCACTAACTTGGATTCAACACTTCCAGAAGTAGAATTCTACCCATTCAGAATCCCATGTTATTTCATCAGGTTCTTTGCAGTTTTAGCAAAGTCTGGTTGCCACATCAGTTACCATTTCTTTGGCAATGCCACCATTTGGCTCTGCTGGTTCATCTATCCAGAACGGAGCCGGCTCTCACATGAATCAGACCCACAAGAGATTGAAAGGGAGCTTTTACATTTACAATGGAATGCCTATGTTTCTAGAGCTCAACATTCTTGTGTCTACTAGCACTCCGGGTACTCGAAGGGCTAGGAAGGGGGTTAGGGCTAAAGATGCTGATCTAAAGTTGTACATGTGTCTACTCCTTTTTCCACTTACAAAAGATAACCTTATCTCATTTTCCTGTGGGTGCTTCCCTGGTCCCATCACATACAAATTAGTTTAGAAATCCCTAGCCCATGACAAATGAATGGTGTATACAAGTTTGTTTAGAAGAGCTGAAGCACCTACAAGCACCTTAAAAATAAACATTTTAAATACAAACGATTAACAAGCTAGTACCAGACATTCTTATCTAATACAAAAATGATCACCTAAATGTTTCTCTAGAGCTGGCATTTAACTGAGCAGAAGGAAGGAAACAAACAAAAAATATGCAATTCAATGGGTGTGTAAAAGTGGCCTGCATACAACTGAGGTTATTAGGGATTGTGATGGGAGTTGTATGGGTCCCCCAATAAAATGATTCATTAAAAAAAGAGGGGAGAGGGGAGAGGGGAGTTTTTTTTTTTTTAAGAGGAGCTTGTACCAAGGGCTCAAGTGGGAAATGTATGTGGAAACATGTGTGCAAATGTGCTTGATACAAATGATGTACTGAATGTTGTAGCAGCTGTAAGAGCCCCCCAATAAAATTTTTAAAAATGCAATTTAAAAATTAACTCACTAAAAAAATAATTTATAAATTATCAAGGGTTCATGAGGGAGGGAGGGTGGGGAGGGAGGCAGGGGGAAAAAGTGAGGAACTGATAATGAGGGCTCAAACAGAAAAAAAAGGTTTTGAAAATGATGATGGCAACAAACGTACAAAGGTGCTTGACATTGGATGGATTGATTGTGATAAGAGTATAAGCCCCCAGTAGAAGGATTTTTTTTAAAAAATTAACTCACCTCCTACTCCCACCACCGGAGAGCAGTGATGCCCCCCCCCCAAAAAAAAAATTAACTCACAAATAACTTTGGGGTCATATAATCATTTTATGGTGGTCAGTCAGGGATGTGGTGGGATCTCTATTTTTAAAAAATCAGCTATTATTCAGCTTTCCCAGTTGTTTTAAACTCTTCATTCCTTATTCTGCCTCCCTCATTGTTCCAAATCATTTATGATAAGAAATAATTAGATGATCCAAAGCGTTAAATCTAATGAAGGTTGGTTATCACCCAAATTGGTATTTATGCCACTGGCCTTCATAGGGTTTTTCTTTATTCTATACTTCCATTCTGGTGGTCCTTTTTAACAATCCATCCAGGTGCATATTACAGATCCCCCCACAGGACCACCTGTCCGTCTTTGGGTTTGTGATGTCATAGCATTACTTTAAGAGCTTAATGCGAATGAGAAAGGAACAGAGGGGCTTGAAGATATAAATGACATGTTCACACCACGTGAAGGCCAGATGTTTACTCCAAATCAAGTGCCTGCACTAACTCAAATAGAGAAGTTCCTGTGCCGCATGATAACACTGGTAAGCTGAACTCGGTAGAAGAACACCACCCCCCACTTATTCCGTGTTGCGAGGTCCACACTAGGACAAGTGGCTTATTTGACAAAATCTGCTTTGTCAAGGCTGCTCACTTGAGTCTCGTTGGTGCTGTGGTTTCAGTTTTTCTTTCATGAGTTCTGGCATGACAGTTGTAGAGGAGTTACAAACATAAAGATGTTACACATTGTTTTCTATTTTATATACTTCAGAGAATTTAATAAGGTAAATTTAACTCATGCTGCAGAGATGTCTTTCTGAAAAAAGTCCCAGTGTGACTCAGATCAGCATTTTCCGACATCTTTTTGGCGTGTGAAGTCCTTCCATTACAATACATCATCCTGGGAACTACTAGGCGTCTTTCAGGTCATTGTTCTGTTTCTGAAAGAAAGACAAAGAATTCAAATAAAATATTTTATTGTTGCTAAGTGCCTTATTGAAGTTTTTTGGATTTTTTAACATTTTATTTTCACTCAATCATTGGGCAATGTTTATTGCATCAAGATATCAAAAACAAGCTTTCCTTTTAAATGTAGTGCATGCCTCTACCATGATTTCCTTCGAAGTAGTCAAGTTTTTTTTTTTTAAGGAGACAGAGAAGGTCTCTTATTTTTATTTTTTTTAAATCATTTTATTAGGGGGCTCATGCAACTCCTCTCACAATCAATACATGCATCTGTTATATGCAGACTGCATTTGAACATTTGTTGCCATCATCATTCTCGAAACATCCTCCTTCTACTTAGGCCCGTGGTGTCAGCTCCTCATATTTTTCCTCCCTTCCCAGTAGTCATGTATTGCAAGCATGATTTGCTGACAAATCCTAACGTGACAATATGTCCTTTTAAAGTTTGGACGGAATGCACTCTAAAATGCAGGCTGAGAGATAACGCCAGAGTGTTACAGAGTGTGATATCACAACCTAATACAAAAGACTTTCATCTCCTGCTGTTTATTACTTCTTAGTTTTCAAACTGAAGATGATGTTTTTGCATTTTGTTTCTCAAAAATGAGATGAATCAATTCAGACTATGATTCCTCCCAACTTCTACATGTGGCTGCTGAATATTTCTTATTAATCGATGGCCAATCTGATTGGTCTTCCTCAGTGTGGTAGTCATGCACTCTTGTGTCAGTTTCAGGATTGGGAGTGTAGGGATGGAGTCTTTCCTGTCAATATGGATATATAGCCAATGAGACCTCTGTGTGAACATGGCTTTCTCCTGAGAATTCTGGAAAATCTGGCTGTATTTCCCCTTTGGAGGTGAAAGACTTACGACTTAGTCCCTTGGAGATTCTCTACTGACAAGACACAAAGCTGAATCCCTGGGAGACATCCCGGAGGACAAGTCACATGGGTTTACCCTGATGAAACTAGGCCTGTGAAGCCGGAAAGGCCACACAGAGATACTTGAGAACTGAGGGGTTCCTGCCAGTGATGAGATGTTTCTACCACCAGTGGGTACACAAGACTCTGCACCCACTGGCCTGTGATTGTCCTGGCATCAATGCATGTACTTTGTGAGTCTGAAGAGGACTTATGGTTTAGTATTGGACTAAGATGGTCTAATATTAGACTTATGGGCTTAGACTGGGCTGGGTTGGGGTGCTTTCTCAATGTTCCATTCCTCTTAAATATAAACCTCTCTCTTATATACATTTTCGTGTCTATGAATTTTGTTTCTCTAGTCTACCTGGACTAACACATTCAGTGTCTCCTCTGCTTCACATTGATTTTGAGTCTGAGAAACCCCGGTGGCCTAAAGACCAGGCGCTTCTCCAGAGAAAGGCAGAGTTTTCTACTTCCTTAAAGAGTAGAGTCATCATAATTGAGTGACTTTAACAGTTCTGACCTGAGCACATCAGAAAATTCAAAATGAGTATATAATTCTATAGCCTGACACTTCTACTAGGAAAGACAAGATTTTGGATGTTGTAAACACTTGCCATCTTGGAAGTTCACATAGACGACCCATGTCCCACCCCCACGCCCGCCTGTCCCCTTGGTTTTTGTGGGCATCACTGCCTCTGGTGGTCGTGGGCGCTACGCAGCTGCCGCTGGATTTGAACCGCCAAGTCCACAGGCTGCAGTTCCGCACTCAACCACTTACGCCACCAGGGCTCAGCCCGCCTGTCCCCTTGGATCGCTGTGTGTCAGAATGGACTTGACGGTAGTGAATGAGTAAATTGACACATGTAAGCTGGGTGATGCCCCCAAATTGTTTGGGGGGGGAGAGGGCGGGGATTGTACTTTTTATAAGGAATGTCTTTATAAAAATATAGCGAATGTCTCCTGAAGAGCAACACACACATTTTTGCAAAGTCATCTTTATGCCATTCCTTCCAACAGGGTCACTCTGTATAAGCCACACAATGGATGCTGTGGCATCGAAAGCCCTCCAAAGGCCAGTTCTGCCCTGATGTACACTGGCTGACAGGATCATCATGAGCCAAAGCTGGCTGGATATCCACTAGTTATGACTCTTCTAGCTCTTTTTGTTTTAATCATTTCATTGGGGGCCATCCATCCATCCATCCATCCAGCCAGCCAGCCAGCCATTGTGTCAAGCACATTTATACATTTGTTGCCATCACCATTCTCAAAACATTTGCCTTCTACTTGAGCCCTTGGTATCTGCTCATCATTTTCCCTACTCCCCCCAGCCCCCTCACTCACCCTTAATAATTTATAAATTATCATTATTTTGCTGTTTTACACTGTCCAATGTCTTCCTTCATCTACCTTTCTGCTGTCCATCTCCCAGGAAAAGGATTATATGTAGATCCTTGTGATTGATTTCTACTCCTTTCCCCTTCCCCTCCTGGTATCGATATTCTCATTATTGGTCCTGAGGGTTAATCTGTCTCGGCTTCCCTGTGTTTCCAGTTCTTATCTGTACCCATGTACATCCTCTGGTCTAGCTGGATTTATAAGGTAGAAATAGGACCATGATAGTTGAGGGAGGAAGCATTAAAGAACTAGAGGAAAGTTGTATGTTTCATCTGTGCTATACTGCACCCTGACTGGCTCATCTTCTCCCTGTGACTCTTCTGTAAGGTGATGTTCAGTTGTCTACAGATGGACTTTGGACTCCCATGCTGCACTCCTCCTAATTCATAATGATATGACTTTTTTGTTCTTTGATGTCTGATACTTGATTCCTTCGACACCTCGTGATCACACAGCTTGGTGTGCTTCGTCCACGTGGGCTTTGTTGCTTCTCAGTCAGATCTGTTTATCTTCAAGCCTTTAAGTCCTCATATACTATACCTTTTGACAACCAGGCATCATCAGCTTTCTTCACCACATTTGCTTATGCATATGCTTTGTCTTCAGCAATCGTGTTGGGAAGGTGAACTTCATGGAATGCCAGTTTAATAGAGCAAAATTTTCTTTCATTGAGGGAGTACTTCAATGGAGGTCCAATGTTCATTTGCTACCTTAATACTAAAGCTATAAATATAAATATATGCACACAGATCTATTTCCCCAGCATCACATATAAATATACTTACACATGTACATGTCTGTATTTAGACCTCTATAAATATCCTTTGCCTCCTAGTTCATTCCTCTATTTCCTCCTACTTTTCTCCTGTCCCACTATCATGTTCAACCTTCATCTGGGTTTCTGTATTTCTGCTCAGCTACACTGGTCTTGATCAAGCTCTATCAGGCCTCCTACACCCATCTTACCATCGATTTTGGATCACTTGTTGTTCCCTTGTTCTTGGGTTTGTTAACACCCACTTTATTTCCCCCACTTCCCCCTCTCACATGTCCCTCCAGAACTGTCACCCCAGTGTTCTCTCTTCCAGATTGTGTATCCTGCCTATTCCATCCAGACAGACATGTAGAGACAACAACATGCACAAACACAAGACTGAGCAAAACAAAACAACAATAGAAAATAAAACAATAACTACCACCACAACAAAAAGCCAACGATAGAAAAGCAAAAATAAAATGACAACTTATAAATAGTTCAAGGTCTGTTTGTTGTTATGAGTGTTGTCTAGTTGAGTCTGATGAGGTGCCATGCCCTGGCCCCACAGTCTATTTTTGGTACTACCTGGGAGCCTATTGCTCTGCTCCTCTTGTTGTTCTGTTGCACAATCTTACTGTTTTGCCACAGTGTGGTAGGGTCAGATAGGGTGCAATTCCCGCACTGTGTCCAGTGTTGTCCCCCTAGTGCTACGGGTCAGTGAGGAACATCCTGTCTCATGGTGGGGCTGACCATATGGTGCTTTGACTGCTCTGAGTGAGCGAAGATGTGTTCCACTCTCTCTTGCTCTCCCTTCCTTTGCTCTCATGTGCTCTGATTGGACATGTACCTCTCCCTGAACTGTAGCTTCAGTGCTGCCCTCTGAAGTAAAATCTTCTGTGGGGAGGGGAGGCTTTCCAACTCTTCTATCTTAAAAAAAAAATCTGTGGGTAAAAGATAATCTTAGGCTGTTAAACCATAGCATGCACACGCGCACACGCACACACAGACACACACACACATACACACACAGAAACACACAAATCCCCCCTTATGATGAGGTTATGGATGACAGTTCTTGAGTTAGGTACCTTTGTGTGTGTGTGTGTGTGTGTGTGTGAGTGTGTGTGTGCATCACTGCTCTGGTGGGCGTGGGAGGCCCAGCCTTGCTCCTAGAGAGCTGCTGCTGGGTTTGAACTGCCAGCCCTGTGGGCCGCAGTCCCGCACACAACCACTACACCACCGGGGCTCAGCCCGAGTTAGGTACCCTTTGGATGAAGACTACAAGCTGCTCTGTGTGGTCCCTCAACTCCCACTGAACTTCTTAAACTTCCAGGATGAACTGGGAGAACACTTTCAAATTACTTTTATTTCTCAACTTCTTTTACCAGCAGAACTAGAAGACATACTCTGCAGCTGCCTTTTACCCTTGGCTCACCTCAGATGCAGAAGGTCAGTGGAGACACCTGGATCCAAAGCTTCAGGACGGGGCGATGCTGCTAGCTCACTTACACTTTCAGATGGACTTCAGTGTTTTAAAATCCTGATGTGTAGGAAGTATCTTTATAAGCAAATCACTTAACCTCTCAAGACCTCAGATTTCTCATGGAGAATTCAAGGAAGTGAGAATAAGATTATTTTTAAAGCCTCACCCAGAACTAGAATTCTATGGTTTTATGTATTCCTGAAAGTTTGCATAACTGTTGAACATCAGAACCACAGTTTGAGTGTTTTAAAACAGTATCACAAAACAAGAAATGCTTAATATAGAAAGCACATGATGGCCTAGCTGAGAACACTTATAGCCTGCAGACCAGTTTGAAAACCGCTGATAAAAAGCTCTCACTTTAAGAACACTTTCCTTTTTTCTTTGTCTCAATGGGAAAGGAAAACATCTGGAAAGGATCCACCATATTAGTTTCCCGATGTGTATACCAGAACATATGTATTAAGTCACCTGTCAGCCGTTTCTTCTCCAGAATAAATAACCATCCTAAGTCCCATTTCCTATCCCCTTCAAATATATTTCCTTTTCTTTAAAGGAACCTTCTTTAGTTTCTGTAACTCTTTATTAAAATGTAACGTTACAAACCAACCATGATGTCTAAGAAGAGCCAAGTGTAGCAAAAGAATTACTTCCAGCTCTATCATGTGATAGTCTCACTTCTAATCCATTCCAAACTGTTTCCTTCTTAACAACAGCGTCCCACTGCTGCCTCCTGGTCAACCAATCGTTCAGCATGGTCTCTAACCTTCTTTTCCCTGAACTTCTTCTATCTACTCAATGATTTTTCATCTGTACCAATGGTACTGGTTATTGTCTTTTGGGGATCCTCCTGCAGCTTTTCCTACTGAACAGAAACTTATTTCTCATGGGCTGTTGCCATAGTTAGTTACGGTTACCGTATTTTTCTTGGGTCATCCAAAATACCCGTGAATTTCAAAACCCAACGTGAATGTTCTTTCGTTCATAGTGAAAGTTGCAGCCTAATAAAATGTCAGTGATCTAAAAAGAACTGACTCATGAGGCGACCCTCTCACTCCACCATAATTTACAGAGCCCCTGTGGTGTGCATGGCATTTTGCAGCAGTGCTTTGGGGGTAAATCAAGCAACTTCTTCCATCACAGAGGGAGCTAACGACAGGAAAACACAAATGTCCAGAACTTGAGCCTGAATAAGTCATAAAGGAAGGTCTGAACAAAGCACGCGGAGCCCTGAGGGAGCGGGAACGTTCTTTTGATCTGAGGGACCAGGAGGCTCCAAAGAAGAGCTGACATCTGAGATGAACTTTCAAAAGACGGGCCAGAGTCGATGCCTGGGCGGATGAGGGTGGTGGCAAGTAAGGGCACCTGGTCTAAGTAAGCCTGACCTGGGCTCCTGCGGTACCTGTGGGCTCCAGGAGAAGGTGACTCAGTTGCCATCGACCTGTGGTTTATGGACCACAACCAACTGAGGAGCCTTTAAAAACAGGGAAATCCTCCAAGCCCACTTTCAACCTGCTGAAGCAAGTGAGTTTGGAGATGATGTCCGGCCATCTTTACTTTGACCACTTTCTCGGACGACAATTATCTCATCAAGTTGAAAGGCCCATTTCTAACCAAAGCGTGTCCCCTGATTCCCACCTGACGAGAGCTATGGACTCATCAACTAAAGAAATGCCTGAAGACAGAAAGCTTCCTTTATTAACTTGGAGAAAGTCCACATGCTTACAGAGAGCTGCATATATCACTTTCCATCCACTTCGACATGAGAGACAATACTTATCCAATTTACAGATAAGGCTAGGGGGTTGATGTCTTCACTAGGTATGTATCCTCACCCAGACGAAACGAGTCCATCCAGAGCTTCAGAATCCATACCCCCTCCAGTTCCCATCCCAGACTGTTCTACAGACCTGTCCAGTAATGGGATTTTCCATCACAGACAGGGTGGGAAGGAGGGAGAAGAAAGGGTGACATCAAGACAGGACTGCTGTCAAACCAAATGCTCAACTAGACAATCCCGCCTTGTGATGGCAGCCAAGTGGGTGGTAGAAAATGTGTCAGTCATGTCTTTCTTGCCTGTGAAGAGGGCCTTGGCAAGATTCAGAGGGCTAAGGGACCAAGCAGAGGCGGTCTCTGCCCCTCTCCTGCTGGCCCCACTCCAATTTCCTCATCTCACATCCTTCGAGAAAGATCCTTCCTCCGTAACTCAGCAGTCGACCATCCTCACTTAAGGTGTCTTCTCAAATGGATGACATTTTCGCCAGATGAACCACCGTGCAGATGGGAGACAGCTGCAGGTCTTCTTTTCCACTCGACTTTCCCCCCGCAAACCATGAAACTCACCATCTCCAGAAAAATCTCCCCTGAACCACCCGGCTAAGCCCTTCTTTCAGGTTTGCCCTGTGTATCTGGGGCACACGTCATGTGTCATTATCCACTCACAGGTCTGTTCAGTAGCAGGCTCATCTGTTCACTACAAGACAGTGAGCTGGTGGTCAAGCAAAGAAGCTCATGAGAGGCTCACATGGCAGGGCTGGAGACGAGTGCTGGGAAGCAAAATAAAGCTGAGTGAGGGACTACCAATGATGTTTCTGGGGTAGGCTGGTCAGAAAGACCTCCTTTGGGCGGTGTTTGAGCAGAGATGTGATTAAATGTGGGTGTGAGCCAATGAGCAGTCTCTTTCCCTTATCTGTGGTGTGTGTGTGTGTGTGTGTGTGTTTCCAAAGTTTCCACCAAGTTATATTCCCATAGAATTCAGGCATTGCCTTTTTGTCTTTTCTTAAATTTTTGTTTTTTGTTTTTTGGGCATCACTGCCCTCAGGTGGTGGGAGTAGGAGGCCCAGCCTTTGCTCCGTGGAGCTGGAATTGAACCTCCATCCCAGTGGGCTGCAGTCCCGTGCACAACCGCTATGCCACCGGGGCTCAGCGTGCCTCTTGTTTTGTTTTAATGTACATAAGGGAACATGATTCTTTTTAAAAAATGCAAATAGCATGAGGACACTGAGTGGCATCCCTGGTGATGGGGTAACAGGGCAGGGGGCAGGGGGCAAAGAGTGTACTGGGGTGGGCACCCTACAAGGTTGTGACTTTCTGTTCCTAATGCATGGGACTCAGTCTGACCCCTTTCACCTACAAGCAGAGGAGGGGCTTGGATCTGCTAGAAGGGGGCAGCCCTCTCATCCCTGGTCTGCAGACAACATGGACCTGAGGAGGGAAGCCTAGGGGACCCTTGCATCCTGCCTGACCTCAGTGACAACTTCAGATCCTGAGGCCAATCTCACATGCCAAAGTTCAATGTATCCTTTTATAACAGCCCTGAATTGCTTCTCCCTGCCCTAGAGGAGCTATAAGGCACACGGGTGGGGTGCCTTAACTCTTTTTTTTTTTTTGTCTTAACTCTTGCTTTGATCTGGGAGGTGCCTACACCAGTGAGGCCAGCTTCACTGAAAAGGTTCTCCCTCAAACATCTGCTCTGTTGGTGTTAGGCCCACAGAATCCCCCGTGTCCCTTTAGCGAATCCAGCATCAGACTTAGAACGAGGTGGACGGTGTGAGGGTCATGGAAAACCAGGGTGTTCATGTCTTATTCTGCCTTTGACTGCCCAGTAAGGAAAACAGGTGACAGACACCTGGACCAGGGTGGTAAGACTTGACACTCTCCCAGACCAGGATGCTGCCCACCCCAGGATCCAGTTTGCACCTGACAAACCCAGGGCTGTCCCTTAGGCTTTGGGCATGGGCAAGAAGAGGCAGATGGAATGGAGGGGACATCTTTCTTGGGGACTGGTGCCCCTGCATGGATGAGTAGCACTCTGCCTGAAGCCAGCGGTTCCCAGACTGGCATAGGTCTGGGGTTGATCTGCTTCTTCACCACTCAGCTCTGTAGAGAGCACAGACAGGCCCCTCCCCAACCACCCTTCTGAGGGCCAGTCCCTGGTGCATATCGCCCTGGATTACTGCAGCTGCTCCCACGCTAGACTCCTTGCTTCCAGCCTTACCTAGTTTTTGATACATATTCCAAAGAGCTGTCCTCATTTCAGTCAAATCAAAATCTGATCGAATCTTGCAAGAGACAACCCTCTCCCTGTCTCCCATTGTCTTCACGATGCAATCCACACTTCTCAGTTTAAGGACCCCAACCCCTCAGGATGCGACTCCAGGGTCACCCCTTGGCCTTGTCTCTGCCATCTCTGAATCCACTGCGGGGGGCCAAGCTTCTTCCACTCTCTGGTGTGATGTTTTGTCTGCTAGTCCTGAGGCCTGGCATAGTTACTCTCCTGGTAACCAGGCCTCCAAGCCTGGCTTAGGTGCTTCTTCTGGGTGTCCTCCTGAGCTTGCCTGCCTGTCTATCTCCTTTAGACCATGAGTTCCTGTCTTACCCTTATCTCTGGGCACAAGCCAAGCTCCTGGCACTTAGGAAGCTTTCATTGGATTAGGTGAATAAATGAACTGAGCATGCTATCTTCCGTATTATGGTTGCTACTGAAAAGGTTGGAGGTTCAAGTCCACTTGGAAACCCCTAGACTGAAAAGCCTGCCAATCCACTTCTGAGCAACCAGTCATTGCAAACCCTCAGGGGTGCAGTTCAATTCAGACACGCATGGGGTCACCCACTTGGCACGTGGGCATCAACTGTTTTTCTCTATCCATCAGCTTCAGCTAGCATCCTAAACTGGTGTGTGTGAGAGGTGAGAGGGGAGGGGAAGGAAGAGGAGAGGAGAGGGGAAGGGAGGGGAAGAGAGGAGCGGGGAGGGAAGGGGAGGGAAGAAGAGGGGAGGGGAGGAAAGGAGAGGGGAGAGGAGGAGAGGAGAGATTTCCCCTTTAAGGGGTGGGGGTGGGGAACTGACCTTTCAGAGCAATTTCCCAATAGTAGGTGAAGCAGGATGGAGCTGCACCTTTCCTTAAGGAAAGAGGAATTCAGACTGGTC